>JAGFPH010005682.1:0-22448 GCA_018207615.1 Philaenus spumarius
ATGTTACAATAGTATAAGAGGAGTATTTACACAAAAGTCCCCGCCCCTCCCCTCTTGCTTCCCCCCTACCCCTCCTTAAAAAGTTCACTTTTGAAAGATTTTTTATTTTGTCAATATCTAAGTGATAAAAAGCGATAGAGTAATTTTTATTTCGTTATTGTAATCCTTATAATATTCTCTATCAAAAATGTTCTTTGCATTTAAGCTGTAAAACAATTATTTACCGTGTATTTTTAAATTTAATGTTAAAATTTTAACTTTTCTATTACAATAATTACATGTTTAGCTATTTTTTATTAACCCAACAACGGCCACGGTTAAAGCTAAAATTGGCCAGCCCGTTTTTAGCGTTTTGCAAGCATATTTTTAAAAATTCGCCAAAAATAGTAAATGAACCCCAATCCAAATGTGTTCAATAGCTTTTTTGTAGAAGAAACTTCAAAGAATTCAAATATGCCACTAAAAATAAGTTTATTTTGAAATTGTAAAAGTTATTAGCTCAAGAAACAAAAAATGTTCAGTAACGAAAGGAAAAAGTTCAACTTTAGGCCTACATAAAAAATAATAAACATGGAGTAAATAGTAAACAGTAAGCGTAAAAAAGTTTCGTAATTTAGTTCTAAATAGAACTGTATAAAAACATTTATCAATTTCAAATTTTTTATTTTGAAAAAAACGGTTTTTATGTTTCAAGTATACAACTGGTACCTACCTAGGCCTAAATTGTAACGTCATTTACTTATATATGCTTTGACCAAAAATGAAATATTATTATAAGAAAGTGTAGAGGATAAATCAAAGAAAAGAACGGTGTACTTGTCTTTCCTTAGTTCACAAAAGTGTTTGAGTTACATTTGTTTAAATAACAAAAAGACATCTGTCGAATAAAAACTCCCGACTAAACACGTGCAAATAGGTCGCGCCGTTAGAATAGCATGAGAACAAACGCCCTAGGCGATCTCACCAAAACGTCACTTTCCACTGCAGTCTAGACAATCACAAAACCGGTTTTATCCGGATTACTTGGCACCATTCGAAACTACAGACTTTCGTCTACAAAATGGTGTGAAGCAATCTGTCAAAACATTGGGCGTTGCCTTCTAAATAATCGTTGACAAAATGGCCTGTTTATCGGTTGAGAGACTGTCCAATCGCAAGGGTTTACAGTATCTCTTGTCTGAAACAGTAAATGTACTGTGAAATCTGATTGGAAGACACCAACAGAAAGATGAAATCACGACGAATCCAACGGTATCGTTAGAAATGCCAAAGAAACATTATTGTAGATGGTGGGAAACGTTGCAAGAGTGGGAAATAACAGTACAATTGTATGCAGTTTCGCGCGTGGAAACAGCTGTAGCCTGATATGCATATTTTAAAACGATGATTACGTATGCAAATATACGTTTTACGAAAAAGTTGTAAATACAAAAATTTAAGTTTAATTCATTTCCTTTCCAATGGTGCCAGTTTTATTACGATTGGATAATTTTAAGTGGGTTAAATTATCGTTTATGCAAATATATACAAATTTATGCAAATGTGTGAAGTTGTTGCGTTTGCGCCGTGAAACCTGGTGTTGTGGTGTCGTATGGCCGTTCCAGGGTTAATATGAGACAAGTTATGAAAAAATGGCACAAATAAAACTTTTAGGGTATTTTGCAATCTTTATATTGATATAAGTTTTATAAATTTTAAGTGCAGACAGTTGACTTAATCGGCCTGGCAAAGGGAGATGGCGCGGCACGGGGCGTACGAGTCCTCAAGGGCCGGATCAGCCCGTTGGCATATCAGCGGTCAATCTGCAGTAAAGGCCTATTGTTTGGACTTTTATTTGTATAGCTGGTCTAATTATAGGAATTACAATGGTTAAATAGACGTAAACACTTATTTTATTTTTTCATTATTTATTTATTTTCTGGTATTTATTATTGCAGTGATAAACACACAATATGATTTCTTTTAGCCAAGCCAATAAAGGGGAGAAATAGGCCTTATTCGATATAATTAGTGAAAAGCTGAAATTTTGTTTATAAAATTGTTAATGTTCTTTATATTAGGAGAGCTAGTTTTAGTTTGGGGGATTATTTATAACCCTAAGTTATTAAGACCGTGCCATTATCCACCTCCTATGTAACCGCCGCGCCGTGTCCCGTACTGACTAAAGCCGGCACCGACAGGTGTCAAGCAGCAGAACATGTTTTGTTTACTGTCAAAACACCATCATGGACCATCCATTCATCACTCAAATTGCTATTTACAATATCTTAAAATTGTCTGGGATATATACAATACTGGCACATAAAAGTAGAGAGTTTCAGTTTTATATAAGGCCGGCCACACACAGAATCAGACACGGTCAGTCAATAACAGTCAAACAGACAGAAAAGACTAAAGGCGTCTTTGACTATGACTGACCGTGTCTGATTCTGTGTGTGGCCGGCCTAAGACAGTGGAAACATTCTTGCTACTGTTTTATTCCAATCCAGTTTAGTCTTGATCATCAATTATTTCATCTACATTATTAGGACTGTTATCACATTAAAACCTTAAAACAATTAAGTTCTACTTTCGGACACCCACAATATTTAATACAAGATATCTTACAGCTGCAAGACACGAGGTGCAGAAGGTCATCAGTTACAAAAGACTTAGTACTTAGTGTTGGTGTTAAAGCTTTCCTGTAACCTCCATTTTCTTTCATCTTTTCCATCTTCCAGCTCCAAAACTGTAGCATCCAATCTGTTACCAAGCCATGTCTGCACTTGAAAATAAACCCTGAACAAATGCTGATGAAGGGGGATGCTTTGCAAGGTCGAAGTTTGACCTTAGATTAGATTTTTTTGCAATTTTTGCAAGTAACGAGCTTCATTGAAGTTCATGTGCTTTTTCTGTTAAGATAAAATTTTCCCCGTTTGTTTTCAGTTCTTTAGAATCATCTTGACGTAGAAACACCGACGCTTGTGTTTGAGCTTCTTCTGACTTTTGTAAAATGTCCAAAGATTTTATTTTTCCCAGATCAAAGAAAGAAGATGTTGTATCACAACCTGTTATGGCATAAGCAAGCAGATTAAGCTTCCTTTTGTCGTTCAACTTATGGATGATTTTGTAAATCCTGTAATACACTTTTCGTCCCCCCAAACTAAAACTAGCTCTCCTAATATAAAGAACATTAACAATTTTATAAACAAAATTTCAGCTTTTCACTAATTATATCCAATAAGGCCAATTTTTCCCCTTTATTGGCTTGGCTAAAAGAACTCATATTGTGTGTTTATCACTGCAATAATAAATACCAGAAAATAAATAAATAATGAAAAAATAAAATAAGTGTTTACGTCTATTTAACCATTGTAATACCTATAATTAGACCAGCTATACAAATAAAAGTCCAAACAATAGGCCTTTACTGCAGATTGACCGCTGATATGCCAACGGGCTGATCCGGCCCTCGAGGACTCGTACGCCACGCGCCGTGCCATCTCCCTTTGCCAGGCCGATTAAGTCAAATGTCTGCACTTAACATTTATAAAACTTATATCAATATAAAGATTGCAAAATACCCTAAAAGTTTTATTTAAGCCATTTTTTCATAACTTGTCTCATATTAATAAAAAATAGCTAAGCATGTAATTATTGTAACAGAAAAGTTAAAATTTTAACATTAAATTTAAAAATACACGGTAAATAATTGTTTTACAGCTTAAACGCAAAGAACATTTTTGATAGAGAATATTATAAGGATTACAATAACGAAATAAAAATTACTCTATCGCTTTTTATCTCTTAGATATTGACAAAATAAAAAATCTTTCAAAAGTGAACTTTAAGGAGGGGTAGGGGGGGGGGGAGCAAAGAGAGGGAGGGGCGGGGACTTTAAAAAAATATTCCTTATATAATCAACTAACATCCATGAAAAAATCAGCTTTTCACTAATTAGTTCCCACTCAAACCCTTTATTGACTGGGCTAATAATAGACAGTGTCAAAAGTGTGAATTATGCTAGACGGACATAAAATTGAACAGGGAGTACATTTGGTTTATTTTTTATTATTTTAAATTTGTTTTGTATTTTTAATTTCTCTACTTTTAAAATCACTGACTTAATTCTAAATTTCTAATTGATTTAATTTAAATTTATTTTAATTATTTAAATAAACAAAGACGTTAATACAGACTTTAAGGAATGTGAAATTGATGTTGATTTAAATTATAAAGAAGTGAATATGAATTATGTGAATACACCTATTGATATTTTGAAAAGTAAAGTTAAGGAAGTAATTTTTGTAACCATAATGTTACAAAAGCTAACCTGTAGTTTTAGCGGCATCTTTAATAAGCGAAGAATTGTAAATTGTATTAAAACAAGCTTGATGTTTCAATTTGTTGTTTGTAGCAAATAAAGAACTCACAATTTCAGTCAGCAATAACAATTTTGCTTTGGAACATGTCACAGTTAGACTTTCTGGAAAGAACAAAACAAAATGTATCATATAAAAATTGTGCGTGGATAGTAGCTAATCTATAACTAAACAATACAGATTTAACTAAAATATCTTTTATCCGCTGTGATATGGTTATACTTATAACACGTTCCAAAACATATGACAAGTTCCATCCTCAGATGTTCAAATATATTAAAATCTTCACATTGTGCAAAACATCGCAAAACATTCATCATAAATACATAACACAACTGTACTCAAAATGCGGTAAACATTTATGCTATCAAGCGTTTGACTAACTATAAAATACAGATATTCCCATTGCTGCGGCTATAACAATACATTTGTCTTTAGATAGTTTGCACAAAAATAGGAATACAATAATGATGTACTCACATTTATAAACAAAAACTAAATATGTAATAACAAATATGTCATCATTTAAAAATTATGTTATCATATATTAAAAAACTGCACACATGTTTTAGGAATTTAAACTAAATCCTGTTTTCAAGTGACTAAAAGTAAAGAAACATAAGACTAGAAATCTAATTTTAATCGTTCATGGTTGTAAGATATGCAAGTTGCTAAGGAATAAATCTTTCAATCAACACATAAAGATTTCAAAAACGAGAGCACAGATACTAAAAAATAAATAGATTAAGAATAACAGAACAAATGTTAGAAAATGGGGCATCGAAACCATAGAAAAAAATGACTGTACACTCAAGACTAGTAACAGTACTCTGTGATCACAGATCTACAGTAAGAACAAGGCACTCATTATACAACAATTAATATCTAGCGTTAGCAATAGTAGCCTATGACAGAATACAAATCCATCTGATCATACTAGACCAACGAAGCTCCAAGAAGAGGGAAGCGGAACCTCCAGTCAAGGTTTTTCTGGAGAAGAAAAACGGACAATGTTGAGGTAAAAAAAGTTAAATTAATTTCTTAAAATTAATCAAATAAAATAAAAATTGTATTTTTTGTTTATAAACTGTTATATTTCAAAACGGTGCAGCCAACGTGTGGCTTAACTTCATCTAACCCATTTTTGCACAGTAAAGGAAATAAACAATAACTCACTCTCATAACTGGTTAACAATTTCTCTACACTCTACAGTATTTCTCTTTGGCAACCAAATTCTGTTATACAAGTCTGCTGTCAGTTTGTTTTTTTTTTGTGTCTGCATGTAGGCCATGTGTTATTGTACATGTTTGACTTCTCTCAGTCCTAGCTCTGAGTTTGTTTCAAGTTTCTCTTATTTTAATTGTAATTTTTTCCCCTAGATATAGTCCTACTTGGCTTATATTTTGATAGTTTTAATCACTTGATATGGTAGTTGATTCATATTCCATAAACATCAGACATTGTTTTTTAAACACCGTACATTAATTATTGCAAATGTCCTTGTTGGCCACCAGTGACATCAATCAGTAGGGTCGTTGCTAGCGGCCAAGTAACATCGTGCGGGTACTACCTCTCGCAAATGTTTTTTTGCTAAGTCATGTTTTTTCTAACCTTGTCAAAATGACGGACATTCTTAAATTTTATTACAACACAATTTATTTTTTATTTTTTTTTAAATACCTACTTATATAATTTTCCCTATATTTTATTGTCTGCCAAAACGGAAAATTGTATTTTACAATGTGACTATTCCCAAAGTTTTGCTTTTACAATTCTCAAATAAAAAAATTTTACTCAAATTGTGTAATAATTTATTCCATTCAAGCGCTGAATACAAAAGAATTATTGAAGATTTTTTAAATACTTCCAAAAAATTAATTAAAATCGTTGCAATTATGATGGTTTTTCCGTATAACCAGATATCCCTTGATGTTCCGGGTAGAGAGTTAATACTAAAAAAAAAAACATACGTGTTACACACATGTACAACAGTGATGGCTATAAGTACTTAGCCAATATAATCAGTTAGTTTCCGCTTTAAAAGGAACAATTGGTTCTAACATAATTATGAACTTTCACTGTGAATTTAGTAAATAAAGTATTTTAAAGATTAATCTTGAATAGTAATTTGAAAACGACATAGAGAAGTTAGGAACTTATTCTTACTTTACTTGTAAATAATGTAACTTAAAGCAATACGATTAATTAACGCCATATAATACTGCTGAAAAAACAAAGAAGAAACAAATGTTCGACTGATAACATCAACCAGATTGGACAATGATAATTGTTCAGATTTTTGGCCTTTAAGTAAAAAAAAAAATATATATAACCAAAACCAGATGGTCCTTAACCCATGAATGGCCATGGTTAAAGCTAAAATTGGCCAGCCCGTTTTTAGCGTTTTGCAAGCATATTTTTAAAAATTCGCCAAAAATAGTAAATGAACCCCAATCCAAAAGTGTTCAATAGCTTTTTTGTAGAAGAAACTTCAAAGAATTCAAATATGCCACTAAAAATTAGTTTATTTTGAAATTGTAAAAGTTATTAGCTCAAGAAACAAAAAATGTTTAGTAACGAAAGGAAAAAGTTCAACTTTAGACCTACATAAAAAATAGTAAACATGGAGTAAATAGTAAACAGTAAGCGTAAAAAAGTTTCGTAATTTAGTTCTAAATAGAACTGTATAAAAACATTTATCAATTTCAAATTTTTTATTTTGAAAAAAACAGTTTTTATGTTTCAAGTACACAACTGGTACCTACCTAGGCCTAGATTGTAACGTCATTTACTAATATATGCTTTGACCAAAAATGAAATATTATTATAAGAAAGTGTAGAGGATAAATCAAAGAAAAGAACGGTGTACTTGTCTTTCCTTAGTTCACAAAAGTGTTTGAGTTACATTTATCTGAATAACAAAAAGAAATCAGTCGAATAAAAACTCCCGAGTCAACACGTGCATGTAGGTTGCGTCATTTGAATAGCGTGGGAACAAACGCCCTAGGCGATCTCACCACATCGTCACTTTCCACTGCTGTCTAGACAATCACAAAACCGGTTTTATCTGGATTACTTGACACAGTTCGAAACGTCAGACTTTGCTCTACAAAATGGTATAAAGCAATCTGTCAAAATATAAGGCGTAGCCTTGTGAATATCTGTTGACAAAATGGCCTGTTTATTGGTTGAGAGACTGTCCAATCGCAAGGGTTTACAGTACCTCATGAATGAAAGACTAATTTTACAGTGACATCTGATTGAAAGACACCAACAGAAAGATAAAATCTTGACGAATCCAATGGTGTATTTATAATAGCCAAAGAAATATTTGTGTAGATAGTCTTGAACGTTGAAGAAGTGGGAAATAACAGTCCAATTGTATGCAGATTCGCGCGTGGAAACAGCTGTAGCCCGATATGCATATTTTAAAACGATGATTACGTATGTAAATATACGTTTTACGAAAAAGTTGTAAATACAAAAATTGAAGTTTAATTCATTTCCTTTCCAATGGTGCCAGTTTTATTACGATTGGATAATTTTAAGTGAATTAAATTAGCGATTATGCAAATATATGCAAATTTTTGCAAATGTGTGAAGTTGTTGCGTTTGCGCCGTCTAACCTGGTGTTGTGGTGTCGTATGGCCGTTAGTAGGTTAATGTAAAAATTTAACTGATTCCTTTTTAAGGAATGATTATTAATATTTCAAAGGTTTGTGATACAAAAAAATGACTCATCTTTACAATAGATTACAACTTTTTTTTAATTTCCTTGATTTATCAGCACAAACTAAATGGCCAATTTAGCTAAATTACAAGCAATGTAAAAGTATATCATATTAACTGATGGCCATTATGGCTTACCTATTTGAGCTCTCAAATCACAATTTATTTCTTTGTCTAGTCGTTGAAGCAAGTAATGAGAAGTCTGATCACACGCAAGACTGTTCATCTCTAGAACCTTCATTGGTTGACCATGCGGAGTACACAAACTGCTGCTAACTCCTACCACCTGGATGTTTAAATTAATAACATATACTAAAAATAGAATAAAGCCTAACATATAACGTGTATTGCTAACTAGGGGCTTGGCCACCCCAAAGCTTTATATCCAGTTCAAATCAAATTTTGAAGTTAAAACAATATTTTCTCAATTTATTATAAAACCTACTTACATAAATTAAAGTCGCCATATTTCTAAATTAACAGAAATAAATAGGGTTTATTTCTTTTAAACTTGTGTACTTATTTGTTATCCAAAATAAGGTAATTTGCTTAAGGCACTTTGTCCTCCACTGCAACACAAATGAAACCCGGCTTGAGAAAGGGTTACAAAGAATCGCATTAAGTTTGAAAATGAATCTGATTCCTGTGTTTAATTAATTCCTCATTCATCATCACAACTGAATATAACCTAGACACAACTGTCTTTAGACCAACTACAGCAATTAGACTTCAGTTCAACTCTTGCACAACTAGTTGTATATTACATTCTGTGTAATGTCTATATACCAGGGTTGTTTAATAGATTAGTAAAGGCAGTTAGGAAAACATGCTTGTTGAATTAAAATAGATAATTTATATGATAATCAATCAAATTAAAGTATCTTCTAATTACTTATTAATTAATGAAAACAAAAGTCCCTATTATTATAGTTTGTTAAGGCATTGAAACAGAGTTTAGTTCAGTTTTCTAGGCTTTCATAGTTTAAGTTTATAATAAATTTAGTATTACCTTTTTGAGGTTACATTGACAAACTAAAAACAAACACAAACAAAAATCAATGAAAAATGCTAACTATATTTTAATTCAATTCAAACATTGGTTGTTACAAACCTATTATATATAAAACAGCTAATGTGGATCAAAAACTGAACATAATCATTCACAGATATGTCAAGTCTTATATATTATCATCCGTTCAGCCGCTATTCACCCGAGAAGGAGCTCCAACACACAATCCTTCAAATTTCCCATGTTAATCTTATGGAGATAATGTTTAATGAGTTTGAGTCAGCTGCCAAATAAAACAGCTGATTTATGCTCGGTCACCTATGTACAAACGTGCCAAAGATTAACGAGATTCTTTATCGAATTTTCCACCTGCGAGCGAAGCGAAGCAGCCATCTGAGGCCGAAGGAACAAAGGAAATAAATTATGAAATAAATGTCCTAATCATAAGTTATTATCAAAGAATTCAAAATATATTATATATCTATAATTAAGTAGATAATTCAATTGAAAATGAGCTCATGTACATTTAATGTTTATGAAATTCTATCTCCGGGTAGGGTTTTCGGGCCGGTTCATCCAAAATTTTAAAATATATTAGCATGCATTCGGCCTACTTTATAAAAGACAAAAATCTTAAACACGTGAAGTAAATTCTATAAATATCCTGTTATCAAAAATAGGTATTGCACAAGCACAAAAATCAAACGATTCAGAAATAAACAAGCTTCCCAAATAATGTAATAAGTTAATATAACTAATCGAAAAGAACACTCTAATTCAATAAAGAAAACATGCAAATTCACCATATTTCAGTTGAGAAATTTATACAGAGGCCTACAACAGCTGGCAAGTATGTAATAAGACGTGGTCAAGCGATATGATTGGTCGAAAATATTCGCGGATTAATCTCAAGATATAAATATGTTAATTTCTCAAAAACATCGGTTTTATGAAGATGAAAAGAATTATTTCCTAATTTAATATAAATAGTCCATAAGATTCAATTAATTAAAAATTGTTCTGAGATCTAAGTAAAAAACTAGTGTTACGGTGATAAACAACAAAAATTAGACGTATGGTTCAAACATAAAACGTAACGTGAAGTGTAATAAACAAATTTAACATCATCTAAGGGAAAGCCTATTTGTGACAATGAAGAAAATTGTGATTATTACATTCTGACCTAAGGTCTGGTCAAAGACAGTTCAATACCTAAGTGCTCTATTCATATATAAAACCATTGAGCGAAAATATTACAAATCAAGAATAAAACATAAGGGTAAATGACCCAATACTAAATCCTGAAAATTTCATTTATAGCCTAATGGTATAAAAGATAAGTTGCAGAAAAAAATTTCGAATTCGGTGAGACCTAACCTATTTATTTCCATTGTACTTTATCTTGTGCTATAACAGAAGTTACTTTTCTTATTATTTTGAAAGTGTTGACTGTAAATCAATAACTTATTTTCCAAATATTACTTAACTATATCAATGAGTAGACAATTCCTTTCATTTAATGAACTTGTATATATATGTTATGTGTATTGTAAATGTATAGTTTAATTTGTTATATATAGATATGTTTAATGAATTTATTATTTTAAAATTTTGGATGAACCGGCCCGAAAACCCTACAAGGAGATAGAATTTCATAAACATTAAATGTACATGAGCTCATTTTTCAATTGAATTATCTACTTAATTATAGATATATAATATATTTTGAATTCTTTGATAATAACTTATGATTAGGACATTATTTTATTTCATAATTTATTTCCGTTGTTAGTTTGAATTAAGTTTGTTCCTTTTAAATGTTTTTGGGACAAATAAAATTTTGTTAATTTGAACGAACAGTGATATTATTATTTTATTTAGAAAATTATTAAACTAAGAGACCGATATTAGATGTATCAAAAGGGTAACGTTTCGTATTTTATACTTATTGAATAGATTTTATTATATCCATTGAATAGATTTTATTATAATTGAATAGATTTTATTATATGCATTGAATAGATTTTATTATATGCATTGAATAGATTTTATTATATGCATTGAAAGTTACTTTCTACAACATCTGACATACCTTAAATGCTAGTCTTGTCTGCGCTGTAACTATGATTTCTTCGGGTATTTTACCAGATTCAAAGCAGTTGGCCATCTGGAGCCACTTATCACAATTATACGGTCTGGTAAGTGTGGCATAGACACATTTCCATTCTAATATTACATGAGGAGGTTCTGAAGTTGCTGGCATAGAGTTCTGTGCTCGTTTCTGTGGCCGAGATAACTTCTACTAACAAAAATTAATTATTCTTAGATTTTACTAAAAATTTGAACTATATAACTTTTATTAATTATATACATTTTAAAATAATGTGCATGGTCTACACAATAAATATGATACACAAGGGTCGGCTCTAGCTGTCGGCCATGTTGGCTGACACTCCATGTTAAATTAAAATCCAAATTTTTCCTTTATTTTTGATCGGAAAATTATAAACGATATGTCATTTTAAAGCTATGGTCAATATGCATGCAAATGGCTTATTAAAAATTAAGAAAAATATTTTGTTTAATATTTATTAACAATTTAAAACATTGATTTTTAATATTTTTTTATGTTGTCACTATTAATTATAGCGAAAAACTACCAATCCATTCGCCTGAAGAATTTCGTCTCCAAGATTTTGGTATTTCTTTTAAAACGCTATTTAAAAAATTGCGGGTTTTAAATGGATTTAGGCTGAGTAATGTCCGTGTAACCTACCGCCGCTATAGGGTGATTTTAAATATTTTTTTTGTTGTAACTATTAATTATAGCGAAAAATTACCAAGCCATTAAGATGAAGAATTTTGTCCCCAAGAGTTTGGTATTTTTTAAAAAAAGCTATTTGAATAATTGCGGGTTTTAAATGGATTTAGGATGAGCAATGTCCGCGTAACCTACCGCCGCTATAGGGAGTCGCAGGTTGCTTTCTGTTTTACTAGAGCCGACATTTAAATAAATATATTA
Organism: Philaenus spumarius; assembly: GCA_018207615.1. Classification (NCBI taxonomy): domain Eukaryota; kingdom Metazoa; phylum Arthropoda; class Insecta; order Hemiptera; family Aphrophoridae; genus Philaenus; species Philaenus spumarius. Next base: position 12,123 of record JAGFPH010005682.1, read on the forward strand.
AAATCATCCAAAGAATTTATAACTTAACTAGTGGACCCGGCAATGCTTCGCTATTGCTTAATTTGAAACTTTGAAAGCCTGTAATTCGTATCCAGTGTAATTCAACATCCTGTAATTCGTATCCCGTGTAATTCAACATAGGCCTAATGATTGTTACACATAATTAATAAAACAACTGATTTGAATCAAAAGTTTAATACAATTTTAGGTTAGGCCTTTAAAACCTATGAAATATAATAATTAAAACATCTAATATTACAATTTAACATTATATTATTGTTACACATTATAAATAAAACAGCTTATTTGGACCAAAGGTTTAACACAATTTTAGGTTAGGCCTATTATTATAAAATCAACACACTTTTTTTGAAAGAGTTTGGAATAATCACCATAGTAACCAGAATAACACATTAATAAATACGAATCAGCTGTTTCATCTGTTATATGGCTGCTTATGGGAGGGATGAATTTTCGCATTTTCTACCCTTTAAATTCAAAATTTTGCAAAATCCTTTCTTAGTACGCCTCTACATTATTGGACGGATGTACCTTCCAAATTTCAAGTCTCTAGCTTTAATAGAATCGGCTCTGCGTTGATCATCAGTCAGGACATTGCATTTTATATAAGAGATTTTAAAAAAGTTTTAATTAATTACTTGAAGTTAAAACTATACTTAATAAGGATGGCAATAATAAAGGTGTGATAGAGAGACTTTTTGACTTCAAGATGAAAGTGATATATTTTTTAATACAAACTACCAAGGTTGAGAAAAAGGGAAGTTTAGGGATGAGTTAGAACAAGAATTTTTATAATAAAAATGGTCAATATTGGTAAAAAGATAGAATGGAGTTTTAGGAACAAATACTAGAGTGTTGTAATCTCGGAAAAAGAGATATTTCAAGATTTAAGTAATAAAAGGTACATAATGGAGCGACAGCTTTTACTAATAAGTCAACTTTCTTTAGATTGTCAATTAATACTTTAGTATTAACTGCAAATATATTAATGTTGTAGGGATATAATTTAACAGTTGATTAATAAAATCGGTACATCATAAATTAAGTTTTTATATATTTTATAATCCGTATTTGTTTAATTGAGTAGACAATAATTCCCATTATTTCTTTCATTTAACATCCTTGGTAATAAAAAATAACCTTAATCCTTATGTAACAATCGAGGTTCATTACAAAGGTTTTTTATAATAATTAAAGATTAAAAAAATGTTTGTCCCAACTAACCAAAAATTCAAAGCTACAAATAAAAAAAAACTTGTTAATTATTAAAAATTATATAGAATGTGTTTCCTGTTATCAACTGTTATTTATTATTTATAAAATGTAATTATATTTCAAATGAAAGCTTAAATTTAAATTCATAACCTCAAAAATGCTTATTGTTTGTAAACAAACTTGCAACATAATTTTAGTCATGTTAAATCTTTAAAACAGAAACTAGTCAAACGCAAAAGTCTATGTCTTAACATAGTGTTTTACAATTCTGAATTTTAATTATAAAAGACGAACTAAACACTTAATTTTATATTGTCTTTTTAACTAATTTAAACTGTCTGCTTTACAGAAATTATTTATTTATGAAAACAACTGGCTGCTTTAAATGATTTGCTATATTACTTTATTTACCTGTGATGACCATTTATTATAAAAAATAAAAATAATAATAATATTAATATTTTCTTAACCTATTCGCATTCGAAGAACTGCATGTATTACGCACACTACAATTAGTTAATAATTTTTATCGACTTATTTCAATAAGATATTGTGATATCTCATAACCACTCCTTATTTTTGCTGTTCAGTCATTTGGAAGACTCCAGTTTGTACATATAGAGTATAAAAAAATCAAAACTTTCAAGACGTATAAACAAATTTTTGTTAACAAGATTGAGATAAATTGAGTTTTATCCTTACAATTAGATAACTTCAACACTCCTAGTAATATAAAATGTATTTTAACTTTCCCCTGCATGACTAGCTTATTCAGCAACAAGGCACTTTGTTACCAGTCTGAAACTCCTGGTAATGTAAAAAAAAACATTCCTAAAGGATTATTTCAATAGAAGATACATCTGCCTGTCAGTCTGTCAAAATGAATGAAGTGTTTAGCGAAATATACACTTTCCGCTATCCAGGCCGCTATATTGAAAGTACCAGGTATGAGGGTTTTCTACAACCGTACACTCTGTAAAGCAAGGAAAACAGACAACAAAAGATGGTATGGAAACCAAAGTAGAAAGTAAAGAGCTGAGAGATTTGTGCCTGCTGACAGACGAACCTGGAGAAGAATCTGGGATAAGGCAAAGGTCCATGGAGGACTGTAGCCTTGGAGGAGTAAGAGTACCTATGCACTGTAGAAGCTCAAACACCTCTGACTAGTACAACAGTTGTAATTCATTGCAGTCAGACAAAATATTTAAAACATCAGCTTAGGTGCTAATATAAAAATTAGTGTTCCATTTGTTTTGAATTTGAATGGAATTTACAGAATCTACTTTGAAAAACTAAACTAGTACTTTAATTAATTACAGTAATAATATCCATTTTTATAATAGTTCTTGCTACATGTAATAAGGTAATTTCAGTGCACTAGACAATGTCATATATTAAATAATTCGACCACGCAGCTAAACCGCTGACGTGACTTGAGCAAATTTCCAAAATTAAGTTTATAGGCCTATGTTTTAGGGTTTCAACCAACAATTTGGGAAATAGGTCTATTGATGACGGTGCTGAATAGCTGCAAAATGGTTCGCACGCCATTCCGCATATTGGGAGTATCTTCAATACACAAAGCATTGCGAGCTTCGCACGCCATTCCGAATATTGGGAGTATCTTCAACACACAAAGCATTGCGTGCTTCGCACGCCAACCCCCCTATTGGGAGGATCTTCAATACACAATGCATTGCAAGCTTCGCACGCCAACCCCAAGAATCCACCACACGGCTTTGAACCGGGTACTTCTATGGTATTTTACGTTTTGATCGATTTTGGGAGAACCAAGCGAGCTATAAGGTTGCGTAAAAAAACAAAATGTGCAGAATAACATCTTACATTTATTCTTGTAGAAAAAACTCAAAAAGAAATTCATTCTCGTAGGAAAAATCTGAAAAATAGTTACTTCCGGTCAAAAAAACATGCTTCCGATTGTTGGATTTTTTTTGCTATCAAAAAACATGCTTCCGATTGTTGGATTTTTTCGCTAACGAACTCGTCCGAGCGACGTAGACAGCCAACATGTGTGCCAAATTTGAACCAAATCAGACTTAAAATGCGGCCGCTAGAGTGCGAACACATATTTGCATATATATAAACATATATCATATATATGATTTTTAACGACAACCCAAAATGTGATCTGGGGACCATGATCGATGCTCATTTACTACTCCCGACCTTGGGTCTTACCATAAGGGCCACTGCAATAGCTCATTTTTCCTATGGAAATTCGCTAATAAAGTATAGGAAGCTTACATACCCTTCCCAAAACAGACTGATGAACTGGCAAGTGATTGGCTGGGTAAAACTCCACAGTGGTATGGAATGCAGTAAATTGTGATACATGCGAAGGAAAGTAGGTACTTATCAATTCTTCGTCCCAATCGAAATTTCCTTCTGCCAAATGTTCCGATAGATTTAAAACATTTTTATCTGTAATGTAACACAAGATATTTAATATTAATTACAAAGAAAATACTAATTAAATAGTATTATATAAAAATGTTGTACAATGAAAATTCAGTTTAACATGTTCAGTCCGTCAGCCTTTGATAAAGCACCATATATCCGGTAAACAAACAAATGACGCACTACTAATGACACATATCTTGCTTCTTCCACCAAATAGAAGACCCCCCCACCCCTCCCCAAAGATGGTTATCCGCACTGGACGCAATAAAAAAGAATATGATTTAAAATTATTTTCACATTTTAAGTTTGAAAACCAATTATTGTTTAAAATTTAGTAAAAGTCATCTACCTTATTCTTCCCATCTAGAACATCACTGCTTTTATCATTGCTAAACCACAGTATGTCAAAATATTCTTAATTAATAGTATATTATAAAGTTAAAGTTAAATAAACATAAATATAAATACATAATTTTATCACTCTGATTTAGATAAAAACCCTGAACCACAAAACAAGGAACAAAAACAATAACTACACAACTAAATTGCAAGTTACGTTTATTACGCTACAAGGGTAATAAATGTAACACAAGATATTTAATATTACCCTTGTAGCATAATAAACATAACTTACAATTTAGTTGTTTAGTTATTGTTTTTGTTCCTTGTTTTGTGGTTCAAAGTTTTTATTCAAATCAGTGTAATTTTGTCGCCACAATGCTTTTTTATTTGTTTAAAATAATTTTATGCTACAACTTTTAATATTTGATTAACCCACTAACAATGGATAGACTAGAGTTAAGATTATAATAAACTCATCTTAAAGGCCTCAATACCGTGAATTCAAGATGTTTTTAACGTCAAAACAAATTTCACCCACGTTCTAAAGTACTAACACACAAACATCTAAACTATTCACTAAATATCACAGCTTAACACTAACAGCTCAGTCAATCCTACCAATCACAAACTTAAGTTTAGCTAGCTCTGATTTGCCGAACAGCTTAGGCTATATTGAAAAATTAAGACTAAAAACACAACTGTAAACTTGTGGTAGCACGAGCTAATCACAGCCAACTTACTTATCGCACTTGCTGATTGGCTCATATTGCCACAACAAAATACAAAAGAGTGACCATTGTCTCACCGAGCTGGCCTAATATATGGGGCCTAAAACCCAGTCAAAATATCAATACTCTCAGGAGACACACCGGGACCACACTGTCTCTCTCTCGTACCATCACCACTGCAATAGGAACACATGAGCTGACTAGGAAGATGATGAAATGACAGCTATAATCTTTATAATTCAATACGATTCATGTTCATAATTAAATTCGTTCTCCTGCAGTCTCTGCCATCATTGTCCCCACGGAGAAATATCAAATTGGGTAAATCCAATGATCTATTAGATCCACTATCGCCTCCGTAAAGAAATTAAAATTAAGGCACAGAACCTGGCGAGCACTGTCCAAGTATAGCTCTCCTCGGGGAAATCAATTAGGATATCAACTCCATCGTTACAGAAGATTCTTCGTAGCTGTACAGCAAGAATTTTATCCACATAACTCAGGCCCTTTTATGGTCCAAATCAACGATTAACACTCTGATTAATCATTCCCAGCCCTACAGGGCAGAAGTTTCTATAATTCTGAAGGTGATTTGTACCTTTCTATCTACGTGTGTTTTCCCAATTCTTATTTCTTTCAAATAATCCAGTCTCATCTAAGATCCATTATAAAACACTCAACTGTGCATTTTAATTGGTTTTTAAGAGAAATTAAAATTGTTAAATATTGTACAATGTTACACCGTACTGACAAATGATATGTTGCACCAGTAATAGAATAATATTCAGTAAAAGTAATTGGCTTCGGACTCTTCAATTGACCAATTATTTTTTCCTGTTAATGATTTTTGCCAAATCAGTTCAAGTATCTATGTTAAAATGAAGTCTTAGTTCTCAAATTCGACTTGAGTTTCTTTAACATGAACCTCTCGGTTATAACTTCAGATGTTATTCACATGTTACTAAATCAATTTTAACATCTTACAGCCTGAGCCTTAGTTGATGTTGAAGGTTCAAATTATCAAAATATACTTACCAGCAACAGGCAGTTGTGCTGCAGAACCATAAGGACTGTAATCATATGTTTCAGCTGCCTTCATGATCATCTGTATTCTGTGTATTAAACCAGAACAAACTCGAACCACCATTGGCCCTGCCACGTAGCGGACCAGTGCTCTGTCTTTAGGAGGTAATCTGTAAAACATTTATTAAGCGATTAAAAATATGACCATGTTTATGCAGTCATTAATTTGTATCAGATAATAATATATAAAAATAAAGGCTATTTTTAAATCTTGTAGGGAATTTTTCATTAAAAACTTGTATAGGCCTATTTGAAATGATGACTACCCAAATTTTTCATCTTAATAATAAATTATATTTAATAAAATCATAATGTATAAAATTAAGTAAAGGGAAAATATAACAACATGTTTGTGAGGTATGTATTCCTACAAGGGGATTGCCTAATAAAAATGGTAAAAAATAATACAATTTTCAAAAAAAATTCTTTCTATAATTTTCTTCCACTTGGCCACACAAAATGTAAGACTTTTACCCCAATATTTATGGTACAAAATAATATCTTTTTAAAGCTATAGCACTGAATACTTTTTTTTTGCACAATTCACTTATAATACTACTAAAGGGCTTTATTACAGTATAATGTTATTTTACCCTATAAAAATAAGTGTTTGTTAGGTAAAGAGAATAATAAAAAAGAGGTCTAACTTAACTTTCAGGAAAGTTTGAAGTAATGGAGACTAGAAATAACAGATTTTTAGACTGTCATTGTCCATATTCTTTCCTTAGATATTAAGTGTACCATGGTCCACGCAACGATGTACACGTTCTACAATTGACCAGCAAAATTAAGTTTTAAATGTGTTGTAACTGTTGTGGTGTTTTTTAAACGTCTGTTTCTGTGTTTTTAATGTGTAAGTGTAACTTTACAATGGGATTAAACGGTCCCGAAACGCGTCGTAACATTCTAACGACCAAAATAAGTCACATGACGGACCAATATCAGGTAATATTTAGTATTATTATTATTATATTATCCTACATATTACTTTCCTTAGATATATAGACTAAAGAAAAAAATTTATTGCACTTTGAAACAATTGTGTAGTTTGAAAGAGTTTGAAGAAAATACATTTGTAATGAAAAGGAATAAAATGGTTTTATTAGTTTGCAGTTCCCAGTCAGTTTTATGACATGATTACGTTTAAGTGATGATTCTCATAAAATTGAATCTTCACATTTCACCGGACAAAATTTGATATTTATGTATATAGATCTATTATGAAAAAAAAGAAGAATACATTTAGTATAAATAAATTTTAGTTTTGATCAGTAGTAAAAATAAACAAATTTGTATCTTAATTTGTAGATATAATTACATCAAAAATTTTGTCTTATACTAAACTAATAACATTGCTAAAAAAAATTATTAGATCTATTTGAAATATTACCGCACTTACTTTTCTATTTCATCGCCATCGTTGTCGTATATTTCTGGAATAACTGAACAAAATAGGTAGTCTATTGCAAATGCAGGTGTTTTCTCCAACAGCAATGTTTCTATTTAAAACATACAAAATTATAAATTATTTAAAGGCTACAATTCAAACTCAATAGAAATAACTAAATAGGTAATCTATACTAATATCATAAAGAGGTAAAGTTTGTTTGTTTGTATGTAGGGGGTAATCTCTGGCACTACAGAACCGATTGCAAAAATAGTTTTACTAATAAAAAGCTACACTATCCCCGAGTAACAAAGGCTATAATTCATTTCGATAAAAACATTTTTTACTTCAATATTTGTAAATTTAGTCGGAAAAAATTCTAAGGTCGGTAGCGTAGTGACCGGCCTAGCGTGAGCATCGCTATAAAGAAAAATACTTAAACTTTTAACTTTTAACGATCTCCAATACGGAGTAAAAAATTTTTTATGTGTAGTTATGTGTTAGTGTTATTGTGTCATTGTAGAAGTACCTGAAGATGGGCGAATGCCTGAAACCGCGGTCGTAGGAGAAGAACAAAAAACAAAGGATTAGATTGACATACTAAAGAAGGGAAAAAATAATTACTTAGTTTCTTAGGTTAGGTCTAGGCTTATAAATCAACACATGTATTTACATTTATTACCATAGCAACCAATTGAATAAAATAACAGATAACAGCTGTTTGGTCTAATATTTCCATTAACAGCTAATTTCAAAGATTGTATTTCTAACTTTTAGGTCAGGTTTTTATTAAAGTGTAGACCTGAGCCTTAGTGGTTCTTTTAACCTTTATTATATCTGCTGTTATAAAATGTACGAAATAATTTGATTTGAACATTTAACATTACTTACCGTCTTAGCTTTGTGGTTATTATAATTTATATAATAATTTGTAAATTACTTATTCATCTGACATACTATTTATACTGTAATAATAAATTATGTTATATAGTTTAATGGATTTTAAGTATTATTTTTCACGAGAAACCTGTGCAAGCCTATTTCTGAACAAAGTTTTATATTAGACCCCCATTGTGATCCTAAGTTTAAATTTACAATATATGCTTATAAGTATATAAAGGTTAATTCTAATTTTTAGAACCGGCACATTTTGAAAAATTCAAAATCAAAAATTTCAATGTGATTTTGCAAAAATAATTTTTCTCTAAGACTATATTGTGTTGCATGTCATATTAAAGGCCACGAAAAATGCTTTAAAATTACACTCTTTCCAGCTCTGTATCTTCAGTAGAAAAGGCGAAATTTAAGTTTTAAATTTTCGAGTACGTGCTTTTTTGGCTCATTTTTGGGAATTTCATGAACAGTAAAGTCTCGCTATTCCGAACTAATTGAGACCAAACACTGTTCGGTTTAGAGGGAATTCGGAATAGGCGGATTTCATGAATATTATCAACGTATTGATTTGATAAGGCGTAAAATAAGTTTGGGGACATATGCTAGTGTCAGTTCTAGTGTAGTTATAACTCACTAAAGAATAGAGATAAATTAATAAAATTTGGTATTTTTCTTAATCTATATAAAGGCCAATTTTAGGCCTGCCAAATTTTATTGATATCTGAGATTGTCAGATTCTAAATGTATTAAAACTGTGTTGATTTGACATGGAATGACCCTCTCCTAAAATCGTGTGAATTACTACCTAGTACTGTAGATTTGGATTTATTAGTATGGCCTGAATTCATTGCAGTTCGTGAAGGAACGATCATTTTATATAATTAATTTTTATATTTTTAACGCTGAAATTCAAAAATAATTCGACCTTGGAGCTGAACCGCTGACGAGAGTTAAGCAAATTTCCAAAATTAAGTTTATATGTTTTAGGTTTCAACCAACTATTTGGGAAATTGGTCTAATCACGAAGGCGTTGAATAGCTGTCAGCGGGTACGAAATAATATAAGTAGAATTTGTTTGCTCTTCAGAATCCAACTCCGGCTCATACGCTGGAAATTTGCATTTCTGATTATCGACTGAGCTTTGTGAGTTTGTATTACAAACTTGCTGAATCAAATTTTTGACTGCTTCACATCGCTCGCAGCTGTCAAACTCGCTTCATGAGTGTGCATCGCTTGGATCGCTTGCAGTGAACAAACTTCCTTTGTGAGTGTGTATCGCTTGCAGTGAACTAACTCACTTTGTGAGTGTGCATCGCTCGCAGTGGAAAGACTCGCTTTGTGAGTGTGCATAGCTTGCAGTGCACAAAATCGCTTCATGACTGTGCATCGCTTGCACCTGACTAACTCGCTTTGTGAGTGTGCATCGCTCTCAGTGGACTAACTCCCTTTGTGAGTGTGCATCGCTTGCATTGGGACAAACTCGCTTCATGAGTATGCATCACTCGCAGTAGACAAACTCGCTTCATTAGTGTGCATCGCGACAGTTGGCCTCATAACAGAACCAAGTACTTTTATTGTATTTTACGTTTGATCGATTTTGGGGAAGCAGGCGAGCTATAAGGTCTGCAAAAAAAACAAAATGTGCAGAATAATCTCGTATATTAATTTTTTTAGATAGAAGCCCAAAAAAGTTTCATTTTAGTACAAAAAATCTAAAAAAAAAGGATACTTCGGGTCAAAAAACATGCTTCCAGTAGTTGGATTTTTTTTGATAACTAACTTGTCAGAGCGACGTAGGTTTGTGCCAAATCAGATGTAAAATGCGCCTGTTAGAGTGCAAACAAATGTTCTGGGGTCCATGATTGGTGCTCATTTACTACTCCCGACCATAGGTCTCATCAATAGCTCATCTTTCCTATAGAAATTCACTAAAAAATAAACGGTACCAGGAACTGGCACATACTTTCTCACAAACACATTTAAATTACTAAACAGATTCACTGTGACTTGTAGGGTGGGGTAGGAGAGTTTTTTTATTAAAGTTGGAGATTAACTAATAAATATTATTATTATTATCTAGAGAGAAAACTATTCGATCGATTTCGAAAAAATTTGTACCAATCACGTCAATTAGGTCTTTATAGATGCTCGTAAAAAGGTTTTGAAATTTTTTTAAAAACAACCCGCTTTATGGCCAAAAAACCCCCAAAAATAAGTAATTATTATTATTATTAG
>JAGFPH010005682.1:22458-54924 GCA_018207615.1 Philaenus spumarius
TTCGAACAAATTTGCACCAAACACGTCAATTAGGTCTTTATAGATGCACGTAAAAAGGTTTTGAAAAATTTTGAAAAACAACCCTCTTTATGGCCAAAAACCCCCAAAAATCAGTTATTATTATTATTATTAGCTAAACGAGAATTTTTAGAAAGATGCGGGTTTGTTTATATGGTAGGGCACATTAAAGGCTACAAATAAGCCAAATTTTATCAAAATCGTTAGAGCCGTTTTTTTATAAAAAAATAATAACTGACTTTTTGGGGGTTTTTTGGCGAAAAAGGAGGTTGTTTTTCAAAATTGTTCAAAACCCTTTTTCGTGCATCCATACAGGCGTACTGGACATGTCTGGTGCAAATTTGGTTGAAATCGATCGAATAGTTTTCTCTCTAGCTTTGTATACATACAGACATACATACAGACATACATACAGACAGACATTTTGTAAAACCACTTTTTTGGACTCAGGGGATCCCAAAACGGATATTTCCACAAAAATCTCAACATCGATTTTTTTTTGCGATCACTATACTTTCTCTATACTATAGTATAGTGAGAAAGTAAAATGGTGAATCTTTTTTGTAGCAATAGCTGAAGCTCTTCATAGCATACAGATTTGAACCATCTTGTTAAAATGTATATTGAGTATTTATGATTATCTTTTACGAGCATAACTGTAGCCGTAACATTTTTACCTGTTACAACAGCCAGATGGTAATCCCAATTACATGTCGACTCTGTGGGTGTAGGGTTCTGGTTGCTGCTGAACAGAGACCCTTGGAGGAATGATTCTTGAACTTTTCCACAAGACAAATATGGTAACTGGAAAACAATAACATTTTAGACAGCACTTCTAGTAAAAACATAAATTTTACTAAATATTCAGATTTATAAAGTTTTTTAGCGAATTTCCATAGGAAAAATGAGCTATTGCAGTGGCCCTTATGGTGAGACCCAAGGTCGGGAGTAGCAAATGAGCACCGATCATGGTCACCAGAACACGTTTTGGGGTGTCATTAAAATTCATATATATATATGTATATATGTGTTCGCACTCTAGCGGTCGCATTTTAAGTCCGATTTGGTCCAAATTTGGTACACGTGTTGGTTGTGTAAGTGGCTCGGACGAGTTCGTTAGCCAAAAAAATCCAACAACCGGAAGTAAGTTTTTTGACCGGAAGTAACTATTTTTTGAGATTTTTACTAAGAGAATGAATTTTTTTTAGAGTTTTTTCTAAAAATATAAATGTAAGATGTTATTCTGCACATTTTGTTTTTTTACGCGACCTTATAGCTCGCTTGGTTCCCCCAAAATCGATCAAAACGTGAAATACCATAGAAGTACCCGGTTCAAAGCCATGTGGTGGATTCTACCGTGGGGCTGGCGTGCGAAGCACGCAATGCTTTGTGTGTTGAAAATACCCCTAATACGAGGTTTGGCGTGCGAAGCACGCAATGCATTGTGTATTGAAGACAATCCCAATATGTGGAATGGCGTGCGAAGCACGCAATGCTTTGTGTATTGAAGACAATCCCAATATGTGGAATGGCGTGCGAAGCACGCAATGCTTTGTGTATTGAAGACAATCCCAATATGTGGAATGGCGTGCTAACCATTTTGCAGCTATTCAGCACCGTCGCGAATAGACCTATTTCCCAAATTGTTGGTCGAAACCCTAAAATATCGGTCTATAAACTTAATTTTGGAAATTTGCTCAACTCACGTCAGCGGTTCAGCTGCGTGGTCGAATTATTTTTTAGTTTGTCTTATTTGTAAAACAATGTAATGTAATATGAATTGTGTAAATGATTTACCAAGTAAATGATAATGCTTGTTGAACTTGACTTTGCATGTGAAGGATTTCATAGATGATCGGATTGCAAGCCACTTATAATTAATGCACATTTATAATAGAGCTAGTGTTTCTAATTCAAAATAATTATAGTAACTTATTAACATTACATACACACCACTGATTATTTTAACAGTTCATTTCAAATCCTAAGTAAATTGTGATAGGCCACGGGCTGGAAGAGAGGTGCCTTGGTGGAATGGCAAGCTTAGCAAAAAGAGAAAAGGTACTAGATGTCTCTTTATCGTGCTAAGCATACCAAGGAGTGGGGTGATTACCGGGAGACTCTTACAGCATATATTAAAGAAATTAGAAGCTCTTCTGTGAAAGCGTTATGGACAAGCCTTCTGCTCATCTGCCAAAATCCAAAAGGTACTCAAATCGCAGTACAACAGGTACCGTAAGGAGTCTACTCATTTTCTTGGCACCTCCTGGGTAAGATCCAAACCGGTAGTAATGCTTCGCTCTTCATTTTCTCGTCCAATAAGATTAGATGGGCTATGGGATCTGTGAAGCCCTAACAAGGCTCAGGCAGAGATGGTATTTACCCTGCCTTTCTGCAACAGGCCTACAAATTCTTCTACCTGTTCTGGTGGAGGAGGCTTTTATGGCCAGCTATAATCTAGGACCTGTCTAAGCACATTAGACTAACCTCTTTTATTCTTTAAAATGTTTAATAAAAGGGTTGGATCAGCACATTAGGGGTACTCATTTAAGTATTAACCAGCTGCATAGCATTCAACATGCATACCAAGTAGGTAAGTTGTCCATTAACACACTACATGTTCTTGTAGGTAAGGCCAAGTGCTGCGTAAGAATGGAGAAGTTGCTCTGTATGCGTTTATGAAAATTTTGGGAGTGTTTGACAACATCTTGTTTTTATCCATCAAGAGGGCAGCTATCTCCAAAGAGGTTGAAACAAGATAATTGGATTTGTTCCGTGCTTGCTCAAAGAAAAATCTTTGTTAAAAATGAGGATCACTCTTTAGTCACACAGACTGTCATTTCTTCACTCTTGTGGTCACTATTAATTGATGAGCTTCTGGCCAAATTGACTGTCAAGGGCTATGAGGCTATTGGCTATGCTGATGACCTCGTCATAATTATCCGTGGAAAACATGATTCCCCTATATCAGAACTTATGCAAAATGCTCTTGATCTGGTCTGGAACTTTGTCGGATGCAGGTCCTGGGTATAAAACTGTGTTCCCTCCGCCATGAGAAGGAAAGTGAAGTTTGTGAAGTCCAATATAGGTGGGATCTAGCTTGAGCTTTCTGGTAAGGTTAAGTATCTTGGAGTTATCCTGGATCACAGGCTTCTCTGGCAGTCTCAACTGGATGGGGTTCTAAAAAAAGTGACCAGGGCCATTTGGGATAGTATTCAGCTGTGTGGTCATACAGCGCCATTGTCAGGCCTTTACTCACATATGGTTGCTTTGTGTGGTGGCAGAAAGTCCTGCAAACTGGAACCAAAAATATGCTACAGAGGTTGCAAAGGTGTGCATGCCTTGGTATATGTGGGGTCTTAAGCCCCTGTGTCCAATATCGGCCATAGAGGTGTTTCTCCATCCGCCTCCTCTGCAGATCTGTGTGTGATAGTTTCATTGCGGATTGTCTTGGGACTGTTGGGGCCAACTAATTACAATCCAGAGGATTTTGTGGGCCGCATAGCAATTCTGCGAGTGCTAAAAAAGGACAAAATGGTGTTGGATGTAATGGTACGTACATTTTACTTTGACAACTCCTTCACGGTTGAAATTGTCGGCCATCATTGTGTGGGTGGTGCTGGACCTGTTCTAAGTAACGGTGTCCACTCACAGTACATAGAAAGCTCCAAAATTATAAGTAGAGTTAAGCAGGAGTCAATGGTCCTAGGTATAGTCTGCTTCTCACAATCAATCTTTGTGCCCATGAAATAGTATAAAGAGGTTCAAAGGGCGTTAAGTTCACATCCATTCTGATAGCCAAGCTGCCTTAAAGGCACTGGAATCATTCACCTTTGAATCAAGGCTAGTTTCACTTCAAATTAGTGAACTACATGGGGCTTAATATTATATGTAATAATTACTTATGAGTTTAAACCAGCGACCAAGGAATACCATAGACCAGCAATGTCGCGCAAGACTTGAGGCCGATTCACCTATGAGTGGTGGGGATGAAAATGTCTGACTCCCCTACTTCCGAGCGTTAGTCAGGAAGTATTCACTTTCTTAGGACAGTAAATATACTTTTTATGATTTTTTAATTCTGAGTACAAGGGTTTTTAATTTTATATAGATATTGTGGTTTTATTTTTTATTCTAGGACAAGGATTTTTTTATAGTTTTAATTTTAAATAGAGTGTTATTTTCTTTCAAAACCGTATAACTCATTCAGTTTCCTTATTTCAGTTTCCTTATTGTTCTTATTATTGTGACATACACAGTCCGTGTGACAGAAGATTAAAATGAGACAAGTAAATTCCCATAACGTCTAAACAAAGAATAATGGTCTAGCAACTAAAGAGACGCAAGATTCAGTAATCAAAATTTAATGAATTGTATATACATATATAAATTAATTAGAGACGCAAAACAAGTAAATTTTAATAACTTTAAAAATGTAAAGATGAAAAAATACATGCAGGCTATAGTGTAAAATTAAAAGAGCAGACTTAAATTTTAATGAACAGAGAAAAAACATTGGTAAACAAAAGTGCGTTATATACTTGTGTGAAAAATTTGAACATGGACAAAAACAGCAGTGCATATTAAAAGAACAGTCTAAAATAGTGTTAAGGTCACATAACATATTAAAAGAGAAATAATTGTGAAAAGAACTATATCACATATAAAAAATATAACAATATAAGCGTCTATGGTGATATAGAACATAAACTTGAACTTGATCGCGGCAATGGTAAACGATGAATAACTCCAGAAGGCATTGTACATCTTGGTCTCTGGACTCTTGTCTGAAAAAATGGTGATGGTGTAAGACTAGCTTGGTGGTGTGAAAAGTAAATCCAATGAAAATATGGATTTTTTGTTGAAAAAGGTGTTGTTATGAAGTAATGTAAACTTCTAACAGTGTACCATCAGTGTACGTTTTGGCATTGTGATTCATCGAGTGATTGTTGAGTTTTTGGAATTTATTTGTTTGTAACCATGTGACTACGATATACTCTGTGCAGAACTTCTAGTGAACGCAAGTATTTATAATTATCAAAGAAATCCTAGGTATATATCGAACTTTTTGGACAATTTTGTAAACGTTAATGGCCATAATATTTAATAATTTTCAGTCTGCAATTTAATTTCAATTTCTTTAAACAGTTTATATTCCAAATTCAATCTGCGTCTCATTTCTTTTAAAATTTCAAATTGTATGTTGTAAATTGTAAGATTGTGCTTTGTAACTCATATGTTGTTGATAAATCTTTTCTTGTATAAAGATTTATTGAGGATGAGCAAGTAAATAACTTAGTTATTCGTCACAATGTTTTGAATTTCATTGGTACCCACAAATCCCACAAATCGTCCATCTAGGGAGTACTTTTGCAGCAAAGAAAACACACCCCGGTGAATCAAATTGGATTAGAATGCTTTTTGTAAATTAGATATGCATAATTATTCAAAAATGACGCATATGAGATTAAATTGCGGGAAGGACGCTTGCCATGCATGATGCAATCTTTTATTATAAACTTTGCACCATGAGATAGGTTGGCGGGAAAGTGCAATATAGTCACAGATGACACATCATAACTCATAGATTGAATTATCTGTGGAATATTAATGGATTTTCAAAAGTAAACAAGGTTAGTTTTTTGAGGTTAAGTGTTAGTTTTTAATTTGAAAGTAAGTAAGGTAGTTTGAACAGAGAGTTTTTTTTTAATTGGAAGTGAATAATGAATTGAGTATTAAGCAAAGAATAATCCACATATAATCTTTTTATTAATTTGAACAATTTTTTTTTATTTTATTGGAAATTTCTCGACTTTATTTTTTTTTTTTAAATTTATTTACAATTTTATTTTTATAACGCCTAACATTATAAAATGGCTTGCCAACGTGGGGCAACAATTTTAATATATTAACAATTTTTATTAAATTATAATTACTCGGACTATGAATGTATGGTACAATATAGTGATAGAACAAGCAATAGCACTAGACATGAATGACAAGACTTGTAGATACAGTAGATTAGCGATGGTGTTGTCAGCACGCCGGTTCATAAAACAATCAAACCAACTCGTCACTACATCACAGCCTACAAGCTAAACTAAGCATTTTACAAAGAAATGTAAGGAATAATTTTTTTTTCTTTTTTGGTTGATTTTCTAACAACTTTTACGCTTTGACAAATCACCTGCCCAAAAAATACAAAACTTTCTCGCTAAGCCTAAATTTTATGTCATATGTCTAAACACAACGTTGACTTTCTTTGTTTTATATTTTTTCCCGGTACATAAAATATATTTTTCTATTTTTGTTTCATAACCGTCAGCACAGTCATAGTGTTTTAAGCAATATTTTAAAATTTCAGAATTTTATCTCAACACTAAGTGTGTGTTCAAACGGTGTTATTGAAACGCGGCGAATTAAAATGTGTTCCGGTCGCGGACAGAGAATCCAGTGTTTTCACCTATGAGTGGGCGTGGTCGGCTTCAACTCCCGTAATGCGTTGTGCAGGGCTTTGCCAGTCTATAGTATTCCTTGGTCGCTGGTTTAAACTTGGTTCTAAAAAAGCAATCCATACCTGAGGTTGATTAGTCTCTGAAGTGCCGCAGCAACAGTCTCCCGCTGGTTGTACCGTAGCTTGACTTATCCCCATCTGTACATTGGTCCAGTTTGTCTCTAGTGAAGTCATGTCACAACGACACCCATGTAGAAAAACTTGTAAGAAAGCATTGCATTGGTGTTTACCACTACCCGCTACCTCAGGCTCACACAACTAAAATTTAATAAAAACAAGATTACTGCCATATATTATAAATAATATATACACTCAACTATACATTTAATACTGGGATAAAGTAATCACTAGTAAAGTCTACACACAAACATTTGCATATAAATAAAATATTGATCAATTCTTATTATAACATGTCATAAAATCATAGAACAAAAAACTAAAGCCTTGGCTTGTTATAAATTATATTTCATGTACAATTTCAGGAAAAATAACTAAAATAATGTATTTATAGGAGCCATGGTTGTCCAGGTTAATAAACCTCTAGACCAAATGAAATATCCTCAAAACATTCCATTTGGTACATTAACATTATATTTATAGTATCAAAATAAACAATCAACTAACGATTATTTTGGTGGCTAAAGTTGTTTTGAAAAGCAGAAATTTTGTAAGAGAAGGTCAAATAAATGTAAACCTTATATAACAAAGCTCTTTTTTTTTTATTATCAAAAAACTACAGTAGCACCCCTATTAACCGGCCTCGGATCAACCGGTCCTCGTATTAACCAGCCTATCCCATGGAACGGTCCTCGTATTAACCAGCCTATCCCATGGAACGGTCCTCGTATTAATCACGTCTAATGCTGTTGAATCTTTTTGCTGCTCAACATATTACGCAATATGTTACAAATATTACATATTTTGCTCTTACGAAATTCAGTAAAAGTTCCGACAAAGCAACAGACGAAGAAAAAGAAACAATGGATGCCGCTTTATCAATTGATCTAAGAAAAAATATAGTTGCCGCGAAAGCAAGAGGGGAATCAAACTCACGCTCCCCCTCCCCTGTTCTGTCTGCCACAACACTAACACACCTGAAGTTGCGTCACTCAGCTTTATTTTCCAGGAAATGTTCGTCAAACAATCAATGTTTGAGACTTCGGCCAATTACAGTAATATAATCGGTAAGAGAAAAAAACTCTGTTGTTCCATGGGATAGGCTGGTTAATACGAGGACCGTTCCATGGGATAGGCTGGTTAATACGAGGACCGTTCCATGGGATAGGCTGGTTAATACGAGGACCGTTCCATGGGATAGGCTGGTTAACATACAAAAATGGAGAGACTTGGCTTTACAAAAAATCTTTGAATGTTAAAGAACAGAAAAAAATAACTGATTTTTTGATACAGTATAATGTAAATTCAGTTTTCAAAGTTTATGTAAGATTTAAATGTTTAATTTGTTGGTGTTCGTTTACGTATGTTGTACATAAAACGGGTTGCAATAACGTCTTATTTGCTTGTTTATTTATGAAATATGTAGGTTCTTATTTTAACAAAAAAGTATTTTTTATGGGAACCTCGGATCCACCGGCGAACCAGGTAACCGGCCAGGGTCTCGGTTCCGACCAGACCTGTTAAGAGGGGTTCTCTACTGTATAAAAAACTCATCAGAACAAAACTAAGTTGAACTTAACATAATTTTAATGTTATTTTCTAGTCATTCACACTCCGATTTGTGGGACTACCGAGTTGGACTGCAAGTTAGATGTGTTTCACTATTTACGCATCAACTTTCCATCTAATTTACGATTCAACTACTGTTTCCAATTCAGTCTTTTTTTCTTGTTCATCGTGGCAGTTGTATCAAAATGTCCGTCAATTAATATGTGCAAATAATTAGAAAGAGAAGAATACTATGACTTCTAGCCTTATCCTCGCAAAAAAACAAAAAAAGTCTTGGTTAAAAAATAATATGTTTCTTGCGTCAACTCTTGCTGGGATGTTTTTCGCCCATTTTAGTTTGCGTACATTGCATTACTTGTGTCCCACAAACACCTATTGGAGAGTACAATTCAATAAATTCATAAAGAAGAATCCATTGTTATAGAAGTAAAAAGGTACAAAGTATAGGGAAAAAAGGAAGAAGACAGCAAACAACAGCCAGATCAAAGTTTAAACTAACGCAATCGGAAGGTAACCCTATAGAACCTTTTAGGTTGTTTTTTTTATTTTCTTGATGGTGCAGCTGTAACGATGATCATTGAAGCCTATAGCCTTAAGGGGGGGGGTTGAGTGTGGAACTGTCAGTCGAGATTATTTCTGAGTCATTGAGGTCACATTCCGATGCTGTCGGAAGTTGGAAGTCGGATCACCTTGAAGGCTTGTCTGGGACTCTGATTCGTCCGATAATCAAACTCGTCATACATCAAACCAATTCATGCTCCTACATCGGACATTGAATCGAACTAAAAATTGGATCGTGAATGGCTAGCTTTAACACTTTATTGGTAATAATTGTTAATTTAACGTTGTACATTGGATAACGTACTGTTCTTTTTAAATTTGAAATTACAGTACATAGGACGATACTTTACTGCACAGTACTTCAGTATTGCCAATTATAGGCTTAAACAGGTCATCATTTGGTACAAATTCTATAAGTTCTTTTAGGTTTTAGTACCATTCCAAGGTAAACGGAACAATAATGGCATCACAATAGTGTTTGTCTGAAACAACAGTTTTTCTCAAAGACAGTTTGATGTAACGGGCTTAAATTTGGCATAGCATACTTTACCCAACAGACCTAAATTAAGAAAAATCTATTTTGAAATTTCAGGGGCTCTTTTTTGAGAGTGAACTGGGGAACCAAAAAGCAAAACTTGTTAAGCCAATTGAGAGGTATACCAAATCAAAGGCAATGAAAAGATTTCAATGATAAATATTTTTTGTTAAACCTTTGCTAAACATGTTTTGTAAGAAACCACTTAAAAATTGCTGTCTTAACAATCTTGTAAAGTAATGTTAAAAATCTGAAAAAATACAAGAATATACTTTCTGGTGTCTACAATGCAGGAATATTGTCAGACCTTGAATACTATATACAGAAGTACATATATCCTGTATATTATGGTACAGTAGAGTCCCACTATTCCGAACCTCGATATTCCGAACAGAGTTTAGAAAAATGCCGATTTTATAAAATTAAAAATAGGAGAAAGACGTTGGTGAAAAATGTACATCTATATATATAAAAGCGAAATACCACTGACTCACTCATCACGATTTCACAAAAACTACCAAACGGATTGAAATGAAATTTGGTGTGTAGCTTCCTCTAGGGCCATAGGTGCTCACTAAGCAAGGGTTTGAAAAAATTCGAAATTTTAGGGGGGGTTTGGGGGGATCAAATTTATTAAAAAACGATTTCTTCAAAACTACGGAACGGATTGGCATGAAATTTGGTATGTAGCTTCCTCTAGGGCCATAGGTGCTTACTAAGAAAGGGTTTGGAGAAATTCGAAATTTTAGGGGGGGTTTGGGGGGATCAAAGTTGTTAAATCACGATTTCTTCAAAACTACCGAACGGATTCGAATGAAATTTGGTATTTAGCTCCGTCTAGGGCCAAGGTGCTCACTAAGAAAGGGTTTGAAAAAATTCGAAATTTTAGGGGGGGGTTTGAGGGGATCAAATTTATTAAAAAACGATTTCTTCAAAACTACTTAACGGATTGGCATGAAATTTGGTATGTAGCTTCCTCTAGGGCCATAGGTGCTTACTAAGAAAGGGTTTGGAGAAATTCGAAATTTTAGGGCGGGTTTGGGGGGATCAAAGTTGTTAAATCACGATTTCTTCAAAACTACCGAACGGATTCGAATGAAATTTGGTATGGAGCTTCCTCTAGGGCCATAGGTGCTCAATAATAAAGGATTTGATAAAATTTGAAATTTTAGGAGGGGTTTGGGTTGATCAAAGTTACTAAAATCATAATTTCAGATCTTTTATTATTATGAAAATAGTGCTTTTATTATTTAAGATCTATATATATATATAAGCCCAATACCACTCACTGACTGAACACTGATAAAGAATAAAATTACGTTAAAAAAACTGAAAATACCAACCAGCACGGGCAACGCCGTACGGGTGAGCTAGTTTACTTATGTACAAATAAGTTAAATAAAGACATACATAGAGCCTAAGCTTGATGAAAACGCCTGAAACCAAATTGGGATGAAAGCTGGTTTTGTTTCTTTCACGTTTTCCATCCGTTATGCTGGAAGGAAGCTATGGCTACAAGCGTCCGGTAAAACGGATATCGGGTCCTTTAGAAAGAAGGAAGGATTAGATAAAACAGCTTGGCACTAGTAGTGTTGTTGCCACCTGTCCTGCCAGTTGGGTTCAGCCGTTTTTCTCCTCCGTTTTCGTTATCTCGAAGGAATTTGATTTTTTCCATGATCTTTCTTCTAGACGATGTGGTACTAAAAGACAGACTGCAGGGTGACAAAATGGACAGTTCGAACTACCAATCCGTTTTCTTCAGTTTTTAGAACAAAACGGAATCTTAACGCAACGGAAGGAAAAGAACGGATGCTGTAAACCTCCACTAAGACGAGGTCAAGAGCATTTGCCGCTTCTACGTGTGATATAAGTTACGTTTGAGCGTTCACTTCCTCCTCGCTTTCCTCCGAGCCAATCCACGCTGTATAGAACTGACACTAGCAGATGTCCCCACACTTAATTTACGCCTTAACAAGTTAATACGTTGATATTATGCATGAAATCCGCCTATAACGAATTCCCGCTAATTCCGGTCCCAATTAGTTCGGTATAGTGGGACTCTACTGTACATCAAATACCACAGACTGATTCGGCAATACACTTATCATTGTATTTCAGAAACAGTATTTCATGAGTAGCTGAATTTTGCATAATAATTCCTTTTTGTCCCATAAGGTTTTTTTAAATATTAAAAATATAAAAAGGTAAAAAAACACTTTTAAAATTATGAAAAACTCAAGTTTGTAACCAATGAAGACACTGATTAGGTATTTAGTTAATTGGATTTCTTGACCCAGAAAACCAGAAACTATAAGTGTCAAAGTTTTATGTATAATTATGATGCATACTTTCCAGTTATTTAATTAAATTTTGAATTTTAATAAGTATAAACACTAGCAAACCACGGAATATACAGAAGTTATCATTAACACAAATTACTTACTTTTAACGCTAGTGAAAATGTATTTACGTAAAAACCAAAATGGAATGTATTTTTAAGAGAGCTAATATTTTCCGTGCTCGAGTATTCATTTTCTTCTCCGACTAATGGATATATTGAAGGCACCCAACTCATAGCCCAACTTGACCACGATTCATCCGCTGCATTATTTTCTGAGGCTGAAAAATTAAAGTAAGAATTTGAATTGTGTTACACCACATAATCAAGCCAATGGAAAGAAGTTTCTTATAAAACAACCCGTTCTCATGACTAAAATTTAATTGAGAGAAACTAGTGAAAACGTTGCATCATAATGCAATCATTATCATTTGTAAAATTTATGTTTAGGATATAAGTTTTATAATTACAGTACAGTCTCGCTAATCCGAACTTGACGGGACCGGACCCTGTCCGGACTAGTGAAAGTCCGGATTAGACGAAAAAGCCTAAAAAATGCATGAAATGTATACCGTTAGTGTTTTAAGTGAGAAATTTAAATTTGGTGATGCAGTATACAGTAAATATAACATACAGTATTTCATAACCTATTTAGCAAAGAGCGATTGTAACTGAACTTGTTTGAAAAGAATAAATATCAGAACATCTTTATCGCTAAACAAATTTATTGCTGGACTTCACACAAGTTTAACGGAACTGTATATTGATTGATAGACAGATTTTACTTGACTAAAGTACAATAACAGTCTGCAGAGGAAACAAAAATAAATTTTATTAAACTTACTGAAAAAAGTCTGTAATGTTCTTTTGTTTTAACAATGAATGACGCCGTTTTTGCAGTACTTCCTTGAAACACAGTAGGACAAAAGATAATGTGCGGGCGGGCGGGAGGGCAGGTGGCCGACCCTTTCTATCCTCGGCTGAGCTTTCTCTTCACGCTAAAAATAGCAAAGGACAAATAAATCCTCAACTATTTTCATTCTCGGCAAACTTTGATTGCGTGTACTGTACCCAGTACAAAATACTGCAACATCTATTTTTTTTTTAGGGCCGTCCGGATTAGCGAGACTGTACTGTATATATAGTTATTAATTGTTTGTTTTTCACCTTCAAATAACTTTTATACCAGGCCCAGTTTTAAGCTAGAAGGGCATTGGTGAAAGAAACAACATTAAACATATATATTGATAACCTAAAATGAAAATTCCTTCTTTTGTTTATATAATATAATGAAGAGGATAGTAAAAAATATTTAAAAAGGATAGATTATATAATTATTTTAAAAAAATGTGTATATATGTGAAACCACTAAATAATTTCTAATGTAATAGCGACTGTAATTACTCTGTAAATATTATATATAGCACTTCTAAAATGCATTTATTTGTTGGGAGTGCCTTCACTTGAGCCAGTAGAGAACCTGGCTTTTGTAATTAGGTAACAAAAGGCATATTATATTTTGCTGTTATTAATTAGTACAAGTGAAATTGTGAAGCCTTAACATTACTTTCATAGCACTTGTTCAGACCGACACAAAACAAATTTCTCTACATGGTGGACTGCCCAGACTGGTTTCCAGCAAGTTCTGCTTCTGCACTCTAACCGGCAGAATTGAATCCAGAAGGCCAAACTCAAGACTCTACAGATTACAGGTTTGTCTCCTAATTATGAAATTAAATTAATTTTATGGGTTCGGTTTGCCTTCTGTCATTGAATGTTACAGCTCTCGCCAACACATCTAGGTGACAATATGTGGTGGATAATTTTAAAAGTTTCCCTACAAAATAAAAGTAAACCCCATTCATTACACACAGATATGGTTTCTTAAAACGAATACATTGAATTTTTACAATAAACAGCCTCAATAACTTAACGTAGCTTCACTGAAAAACAATATCACAGAAAACAAACATGAAATGTAATAAGTTATAAATATCTATATCTCTGGTTGTGGATTCACTATTTACTTGATAAATTTATAAGATAAACTAGCTGGCCCGATCCGGCTTTGCACGGATAGACAAATCAAAGTTAAATGTATATTAACAAAAAATATATTATATCAATAAATATAAATTACACTATGTATTTCTTATGGGGATTTTTAGTAACTTTGACCCTCCCAAACCTAACCTAAAATTTCGAATTTTTTTAAACCTTTTCTTAGCAAGCAACTAGGGCCCTAGAGGAAGCTACAAACTAAATTTCATTCCAATCCGTTCGGTGGTTTCTTTAGTAACTTTGACCCCCCAAACCCCCCCAAAATTACAAAATTTTTTAAACCCTTTCTTAGCGGCACCTAGGGCCCTAGAGGAAGCTACATACCAAATTTCATTCCAATCCGTTCAGTGGATTTGGAGAAATTGTGATTTAGTAACTTTGACCCCCCCCCCAAACCCCCTCTAAAATTTCGAATTTTTTTAAAACCTTTCTTAGAGAGCACCTATGGCCCTAGACGAAGCTACATACCAAATTTGGTTTCAATCCGTTTGGTGGTTTTGGAGAAATCGTGATTTAGTAACTTTGATCCCCAACCCCCCTAAGATTTCAAATTTTTTCAACACCCCCCCTTTCTTATCAACACCTACGGCCTTAGAGGAAGCTACATACCAAATTTCGTTCCGATTCGTTCAGTAGTTTTTGAGAACTCGTGATCAGCGAGTCAGTGGATTTGGCTTTTATATAAAGAAGATTTGCTGCCTCAGCAACAGTAAGAGGTAGGTAATTTTCAATGGGTTTTTTTAGTACCTAGCACAACTGCTGCATGAGCATGATAATCTTTGTTGACACTCAAAGTGTGACTTTAGTTACATCCGGTGGATATTGATAAGTCAAGGAAACATTAAAACCCTCTTGCAGGAATTATATATAACTGGCCAGCACAAATAGTTCTCAAAATCTTGTCTGGAAATTTGTATGAGTTACAAAAGAAAATTACGTTGATCAACATCTAAAAAACATACCAAAAAGATTGTCAAACCCATATGGTTTATTGATAATTTCAGGTCAGATAGATGAAAGAGCTGGTATTTATAACTGCCGCTGACAATTTGAAAAATGGCAAAAAGAAGTTGATACATTGATTTCAGCTGTTCCATGAGTGCTTTCTTAATGAATGGAGTTGAATTTTCAAAAAAGATAAAGTCTCAGTTACGGGAGTAAGGAAATCAACAATGGGAACTGGACCTGACCACTATTGGCACTATATAAAAACTTTCTGTCCTCAAACCAAACGGCAAACCTTTACATAGGAGGTAAAGCAGAAAACGGTTGAATTTATTAATATATAGTATGTACAAACTCACCCTCAGATGCGATATCAGTTATGCCTTGAACGTTCTCTGCAGCTGGAACTATGCTGGTTTGAGACGTAAACTGTTTTCTGTTTAAAGCTAAGGCTAGTGCCATTAGGCGCATAATCATTGGCACCTGAGGTTCACTCAGTGTAAAAGCCATTTTTTCACAAAATATATCTATATGTGTTGAAGTAGCTCTTAGAGCATTGACAGATGGATAGGTTCGGCTTAACCGTACAGTCATAAAACACCTGTACAGCAGTGGTTCCTAAAAAAATATCAGTAATTATTCGTTATTACAAATTCACCATATTTTAGATCTTTAATTTTTAAATTCATATTTGAGGAATTAAAATTTAGTAAAGAATAAGTCCAGTAAGTAACTTAAGAAAATTAAACCCTTGATAACAGTTACTACAATTCAAACTATTAAAAGAACATAATCACTAGGTTGAACTAACAGTAACAAAAATGCTATATTATATTTCATTATAAGTTGTCATACTATACTGTCTTTGTGTAAAAATAGAGTTAGCCAAAGATCAGTAAGTAGTACCTAACTCATTAAAAAACAAAAACAAATGTAATTTAAAATAATGTTTTTAGTAGTTTACCTTTCAAACAAAATAATTATCTATATTCACTTATACTATGAAATAGGTTGTAAGACTTTAATAAAATAAAAACTAAACGATTAATTAAAGTGCAACTAATAAAAAAGATAACCTACATACCAAGTACGACTCTATTCTGCCAGACGCATTTCTTTTATCAAGGCACACAGTAAAGTCTGAGAGAGAAATCAATTTTCGAAGTATAAGTTGGCTCGGGCTTAGTTCTATAAAAAATAAAAGTAATACTTATTTGGTATTGTTAAATTCAGGTAAAGTTATTATGAATCTAAAAGCTGTTATTATGGATAGTACTTGTAATTCAAGGCTTAGCTATTAACTTGAATAGATTAATCTCAATTGTAATAAATATACTCAAGTCAGTGGCGCATCTACCATTTGGCTTAACGGGCTTAAGCCCCCTCCTTGGGCCTCTAAACTTACACTAGATAAAAAAGGTCATGGCAAATATATATATATAAATATATATATATATATATATATATATATATATAAAACAATTTTAGAAAAACTAAAAATTAATTAATTTTTTTGCGGTAGTTACCTAAACTACTTTAAGTGGACGGGTTTTGTTACTTTTCATTTTACCGTATAACTTAAACGGTAAAACTAGTGAAAAGATGGAACACTTTTTCGAGACTTCGGCTCGTCTGGACAGAACACACGA
Source organism: Philaenus spumarius (assembly GCA_018207615.1). Lineage (NCBI taxonomy): Eukaryota > Metazoa > Arthropoda > Insecta > Hemiptera > Aphrophoridae > Philaenus > Philaenus spumarius. Next base: position 38,766 of record JAGFPH010005682.1, read on the forward strand.
ATTGAAACGACTTTTTAACTTTCAAAATTTGTTTTCCCGGACCCAAAAACATATGAAACGATACCCCACACAGAATTTTCAAAATGTTAACACAATATTTTTTAAATTATGATCAAAAAACTTGACCCCGACGCGCTACGACTTTTAAACTCTCCAAATCCGTTTTCTGGTACCCAAAAACATATAAAACGATACCTCACACTGTGTTTTCATAATTTTGACCCAATAATTTCAAAATGTTGACCCAAAAACGTGACCCCGACGAGCTACGACGCTAGAAAGCTCAAAAACTTTTTAACTCTCCGTAATAAAATTACGAAGATTTTGGTACCATCAGAAGTTTTCTATGACATCTGTGAGTGCTTATATCGGGTATACAAGAAACAGACTCACAAAAAATTACCGCATGATTTCAATACTTCGGAATTCTAATGCGAGCCGAAGTAATTAATAATTGTTATGTACTGGTATTATAAAAGTAGGTTTTAGTCCTAATTCGAATTCAAATAAATTAACCATTGTATTGAAGCTATGAGCCACTGCAACGGCAGAGAGGAGCTTTTCAGTTTTAAGACGTACTTGAGGTGCACAATTCGGGGATTCCCGACTCAATGGCCTGGCCTTAGCCAACATTTTAAAAGAGAGAGAAATTGACGTTGAAAATGTTATAAATGTGTTTTGTCAAAAAAATAACTAGTCGTATGGTAATTGAAAATTGGGAGTGTGATTGAACATTTAAAAACATTAAATAAGGAACATATTTTTGATTTTTTTTAAATAAATAAATAACATTGCTGTATTTACATTCTTTTGTTTGAAATTAATTCACTTTTTAGATACTACCTGAAAAACAGTAACAAGTGTAACAGAGGTTTTTAAATTTATTTATGTGTTAATAATTATAAAGTGCAATGAACTGCATTTATTTCTGACTAAGCACAAAGAAATAAGTCAGTAGGACTTATATATTTTGAAAGTGCTTTTGTGTTATTTACTGCTTAACTTCTTAGGGGCATTGTTACGTCCAGACACAAATGAAGATGAAGCATTAGTGTAGTTACATTATTACTTAATTTCCTTTCTTATAAGATTCAGGCCTTTTTTGAAAATATTAGTTGTATTTAAATGTAGTCTGCACAGTATTTGCAATAACAGCAGTTATTAAAAAATGATTTAATAGTATATTTCATCACTAGGACTGAAAGTGACGCTTTACGAGCTCAAGTTTAAAGACCGAGGCGAAGCCGAAGTCGGAAAATGAGCGAGGATCAAAAAGCCACTTTTGGCCCGTGTCATGGACGATAGTTTTCATCACACTGTAACTAATAGTATTAATAATAAATTTCATATATCTTTTTTCAAAATAACCTATCGTTTGTCAATAACATTCCTGAAGTACAATGACAACATAGTTTACGTTTACAGCACTAACTAAATTATTGAGATCAGCTGATTTTAATAGCAATAGCGATACAAATAAAAACATTCCTTGATTCTAAGAATTTATAAACACTTTTTAAGGAAAAGTATATCTTGACTTTGTTGTTTTATTCTGTTATTAATATTAATAGACACAATTCTCTACAACCGATACAGGTACATGAATAAAAATACTGACATACTTTTTTAAATAATAAGTTAAAAGTTTATTTAAGACACAATGGCTAAGTCAGCAGAGAAAAACCTGAGAATACAATTTTATGAAATTACATAGTTTAAAACACAATAACAAACATATGTGAATGAAACCGAAAACAATTTTCTGCGGTATTTTAACTTCCTCCTTCCTTTGTCGCACTTTTTAGTTTGATAAAAAAGTGTAAAACAACCAATGTTGGTAATAAAAACTACAACAGAAACCCATACAATCTGGAAATTTTGGAGCTCTGTCGTTGCGTTTGAGCATTAAGGATGATTATTATTCAAATTTTGAAGTTATAAGATTTGCAACTCATCCCTAATTATGTTCAACAACAAGCGGAAGCACTGCCGATTGTGTGGCAATGCTACTACAAAACAAAACTCTATTTAAAAAAAAATATCTTACAAATTTTAATACAAGCTTCTTTACAACATTTGAATGACAGATATGCACTGCGTTTAACTTTTTCTTATACTAATTACACATCTATTTAAACATTTGCCCTTTGTTTTGTTGTTAGGTCCATGTAATCCAAGTTTTTCTAATTTAAGATAGCTTCAGCAATAATTAGATAAAATTCTACTGTATTGTCACGCATTGATATATTTTTTTTTTTTTTTTTTTTTTTTTTTTTCCTTGCCCTTTTAATATTTTAGACAACTAAATTAAGGGTCGGCTCTAGTGAAACAGAAAGCAACCTGCGACTCCCTATAGCGGCGGTAGGTTACGCGGACATTGTTCATCATAAATCCATTTAAAACCCGCAATTATTCAAATAGCATTTTTTTTTAAATACCAAACTCTTGATGACAAAATTCTTCATCCGAATGGCTTGGTAATTTTTCGCTATAATTAATAGTTACAACGTAAAAAATATTTAAAATTACCCAATAGCGGCGGAGGTTACACGGACATTGCTCAACCTAAAACCATTTAAAACCCGCAATTATTCAAATAGCGTTTTTAAAAAAATACCAAAATCTTGTGGACGAAATTCTTCAGGCAAATGGCTTGGCAGTTTTTCGCTATAATTAATAGTGACAACATAAAAAAATATTAAAAATCAATGCTTTAAATTGTTAATAAATATTAAACAAAATATTTTTCTTAACTTTTTAAAAGCCATTTGCATGCTTATTGACCATAGCTTTAAAATGACATATCGTTTATAATTTTCCGATCAAATATAAAGGAAAAATTTGGATTTTAATTTAACTTTAGTCTTATGGAGTATCAGCCAACGTGGCCGATAGCTAGAGCCGACCCTTAAGGCTTTACTACACCTAAATTAGATTGGATCTTTTTAAAAATCACAGAAGTAACATTACTACTATGGGCTAATTACAAATTATGATCAGCTGTAGAAGAGCCCTAGAACAGGCATGGTTAAAGCTAAAATTGGCCAGCCCGTTTTTAGCGTTTTGCAAGCATATTTTTAAAAATTCGCCAAAAATAGTAAATGAACCCCAATCCAAAAGTGTTCAATAGCTTTTTTGTAGAAGAACCTTCAAAGAATTCAAATATGCCACTAAAAATTAGTTTATTTTGAAATTGTAAAAGTTATTAGCTGAAGAAACAAAAAATGTTCAGTAACGAAAGGAAAAAGTTCAACTTTAGGCCTACATAACAATTAGTAAACATTTTTTGTATTTTTTTCGTAAGCGTAAAAAAGTTTTGTAATTTAGTTCTAAATATAACTGTATAAAAACATTTATCAATTTCAAATTTTTTATTTTGAAAAAAACAGTTTTTATGTTTCAAGTACACTACTGGTAACAAACCTAGGCCTAGATTGTAACGTCATTTACTAATATATGCTTTGACCAAAAATGAAATATTATTATAACAAAGTGTAGAGGATAAATCAAAGAAAAGAACGGTATAATTGTCTTTCCTTAGTTCACAAAAGTGTTTGAGTTCTATTTATTTGAATAACAAAATTACATCAATCTAATGACATTTTGCCGTCGCTGAAGGTCGGGCAATAAGCCTGCATTGTATAACGTGGGAACGAGACGGAGCAGTCGGTCACATCAGACCGCTCTAAATATAAACTTTGCACAGCTGTCTAGACAAATAAAAAACTGATTATTTCTAGTTTTCTTCCCACCGTTGGAAAGATCAAACTGTTATCTACAAAATGGTGTAGAGAAATCTGTCAAAACAGAAGGCGTTGCCTTCACAATAACCGTTGACAAATGGCCTGTTTATTGGTTGAGAGACTGTCCAATCGCAAGGGTTTACAGTACCTCTTCAATAAAATTATTATTTTACAGTGACATCTGATTGGAAGACACCAACAGAAAGATAAAATCATGACGAATCCAATGGTATCATTATAATTGCCAAATAAATATTAGTGTAGGCGGTCTTTAACGTCTTAGAAGTGGGAAATAACAGTGCAATTGTATGTAGATTCGCGCACGCAAAGAGCTGTAGGACGATGTGCATATTTTAAAACGATGATTACGTATGTAAATATACGTTTTACGAAAAAGTTGTAAATACAAAAATTAAAGTTTAATTCATTTCCTTTCCAATGGTGCCAGTTTTATTACGATTGGATAATTTTAAGTGGGTTAAATTAGCGATTATGCAAATATATGCAAATTTTTGCAAATGTGTGAAGTTGTTGCGTTCTGCGCCTGAGAGAAGGCCATGCATGGCCTTCTGCCAGTTCCAGGGTTAAGAACTCCAGATTCTCTTTGTGACAGGCCTCCTATTAGAAAAGTTATTTTACTAAAAGCGTAATTGAAAAAGGTTATCTTAACTTATATTACAAAATTTCAAACTATTTATCAGTTTAACTAAGATAACAATTTAAGATACATTAGTGATTTATATATGAAATAATTCCTGACGCTATATCAAATGAGCACTACACCATTACAATGAGTTACCCTTAGGAGAGGAGAGGAGATGTCCATGGTAAAAATTAAAATTTCAGTATTTCAAAAACAGCTTGAGGCACAGAGTCAATAAAATATCTAAATATTCTGTTCCCGACGCCATGCCAAAAAAGGCCCTAAAGTATTTACGTTACCAAGAAGAGTAAAAAAATATTAAATTTAAAATAGCAATATCTCGAAAATATTCTGTTCCTGGTGTCTTGTCAAATAGGCCCTACTCAATTGCAATTCACCACTCAGGACAGGGGACACTGCGAAACAAAGTTAAAATTAAAATTGCTCAATCTTGGAAATAGGGTGTACTGCTCATTAATGAAATGAATACCCACCCAATGTTTTCTGCTATTTCTGAGGCTACCCTCCAGCTGTTTGGCATAAACAAACTATGTGTTTTAACAAACATAATAAAGTACCTACAACTGTATAACTAAAGTAAATATTGTTTAGCTATTTGTACTTGTTCTTAATAAAAGCTTAGTAATTGATTTTAAGGTTAGTCCTAGATCAGGATGAAACATTTTACAATGGTTTTGCAAGCTGAGCGAGTTGGTATGTGAAGCACTGAGAAATCGCTCCGTAAACATAATGAATGATTCTTTTGACAAAATGTTCAGACATAAATCAAGATTTGTGTGCCATACCTGCAGCAGGTGCGGTATACACCTTCAATAAGATAACAAGTGTCCAGCAAAAAGGACACTTCGCTGATAACTATTCAACCAAATTTCTAATGTGACAGAAATGTGTAAGCCATCATTTGGTCGTTTAGTTGATTTAAAATTTGACTTTCCCTGGCCACCCCTTAAAACCATTATCTGACGACAACGACAGTTTTAGATATTTAGATTACTTTCACAATTTATTTCACTGTTACTTTTTTCTTCTTGTCTCGACAGAACTAAGAAGTTGATACTGTCAAAATATCCAAACTAATAATAAAATTTCTAACTCACACTTATACAAAGCTATGCATACAACGGAACCATTTAGCAACAAAAAAATAGAAATAAACCACACGGAATGAAATCAACGCCTAATCTCTAAAGATAGACTAAATATTCAGCTACAGAGGAGTAAGACTTTAACGTTATTACAAAAAGTAAACTACAAACTTTTTCTGAAGCTTGTTGAAAAGTTTTACACCACTACATGTCTGCTCAAAAATGTATAGTCTGTGAATTTTATACTGGAATTGGTTATTGTTTCTGGAACCCCATATCACTGAAGTTCAGGTCCAAACATAAATAAGGTGTTTATTTTTATAAGAACAGCAAAGTGCCTCAAAGACATATAAAGAAGAACAAGTTTAGCAATGAAGATTTTTGGAGAGAGATTTGAAGACCCTCCCTTTTAACAACGTTGTATATCGCATTTTTCTGAATTCCACGTTATTTGATCTCATGTTATAGCTTATTACTACATATTAGTACTAAATAAACAAAAAAAACTCATGGCTTTCATTGCAGAACATAATATAACAGCAATAAGAGAAGGGGCGAGATAGGCAATTCGGTGGAAAGTATCTAATGTTGTTTTTGTAGTCATGTTTCCTGCATACAAGCCATAGCCGAGTGGGTAACGTCGGATCTTCCTGATCAGAAGATACCGGGTTCAAATCTTGGCTAGACCAGGTAACTTTTCATATCTGTGGTTTGAGGGTAGGAGGGCGGAAGTAAAGCAAACGGTGGTTGGCTCGCTTCCAAGCTGACTGGTTACCTGATCTCCAGCTTGAGATGTTTTGTATATTTTACTAAGATATTTATGTATGTACAGTAGAACCTCGTTTATCCGGAATAAAGGGGGCGGCGGTGTTCCGGATAATCAATGCTACCTTATATAATTTGGATTCCGAGTACAATTAAACTACAATACAAAGAAATAAATGTTCTTAACAATCAAACTACTGTATAATAATCAGATATTGCAAACTGAAAATTTCAGTACTGTACATACGACAGCTTACACTTTTGAAATTGTCAGTGAAAGACACTAAAAATTTGTATTTACGCACTAATTTATACTTTAAAACACTCTATCTACAGTAGGCCTAACATGAAAACACTAACGCTAATAAGACACTAAATAAAAATTAATATGCAAAACTTAAAACAACACTGCCGCGAAACACATCAAACTAAAGCTGTAAAGAGCGGAAATGAGAAATGTTAAGGGTTTGGCTTTGGGCGGGAGGGGGAAGGTAGACAGACAGTGAATAGTGAAAGTGGCACGGCGTGTGACTCACCCTACTCACCCTCACTGTTGCAATAACAGTGCCTCCATCCCGTACTATGCGACTTTTCTCATACTAATGTTAATTGATTTAGATATGTTTTTATTCTTTTTTTTACACAAAAATCGTTGCGGTTAACCTGGGTTCCGGTTAATTAAACCCCGGATAATCGGAGTAATACTGTATATATATATTTTTTTAAACCACAAAAAATGTTATTCTTATAAAAAGCTATGAGATTAGATCAAAATAAATAACTTGGAATTCAGGAAAATGTGATGTACAACGTTGTTATAGAGAGGTCTTCATTTACACAATATAAATGAGTGATAAATCGTTAAACTCTCTTCTGGATTTTAACTGTATATATTTTTTAAGCCACATGAATTGCCTATATAAATGGGAAAAGAAATATCCATTATAGATGACTTTTATTGCATCTACATCAGAAATTTTGCTGAGGTCATTAAGCAAAGTTGATGGCTCTGTAGAGTCCGCGATATTTATTGCTAAGATTAGTACTTTAACATTGATTTTTGATGTGCGTATTTTATGTCCAGCAGGCTAATAATAACCCATGGCTAATGTATGTAAATAATAAAAATAAAAATAGTTAAAGCAAATAAAGGTCAAAAATATAAATTGATCTAAAACAATAGATGAGTGGGCAAGCTCGTGCAATATTACTTGACAGCATTAATCTAAACAATAATTCACTTTTATACATATTATTAATTATAATGTCATATTCTTTTTTTAAGGAATGTGTATAAATACACCCTCTCCTCTTGATACTAAAGCTTTGTGAAAAAAAACCCTCATAGACTGTCAATGATCTTTAAGATGAGTGATTCATTTTACCATGCATATCTAGATAATACCTGAGAATTCAGGTTTCCAGTTGGCATTGACAGTTCCAAGGCTTAATGTTTTTATATTCATTGACAGGACAATGTCTTCTTCCACATATTTTAAAATTAAATTGTTGCATGTAATAGACAAATTGAAAATGATTTTGTTCACAAGAGATGAAATGTAGGAAGGCGGCACCTCTTCTGGGTTTAACCTGGAAAATGAAATAAACTTAATTATTCGGTCCATATTTTGTGCTATAATTTTATTTCTTAAATTAGTAATAATGTGTACACACTACTCAAAGCACGATACACAGGTGGCGTTTTAAACTTGCATCATAGGCATTCCCATGTTATGTTTATGTTGTCTGATAAGGATAGAAAGCTAAAATTGTGAATGGAGATAGAATTGAAACACCTGACACATACTGAAAAGGATTGAGATTATATATTTTTTTTAATATACTTTTTTAAACTATTATCCTATTTATATAAAATTTGTAATACAAGTACAGGATACTACAGGAAAGCATTTGATGCAAACAGAACATTTTATAATGATCAGAACCAGAATGGCACACTATATACAGTAGTCGTTTTAAACATTTTTTTAAGGCTACCATTTTGTTGAGAGTTGAGTTATTGTAAAAGAAAATTTATCATTCATTTTAATATATTAACCCTTCAAACGCTATAAGCGGAATACTTAGCCACATGAAACTGTTCCGTACCACGCTAAGCGAGATATCTCACTCCGTCTCAAAAAGAATCATTGTGTTAATTCTAGTTCACAAAAACTCCGCTAGAATGCGCAAGAATGTTGGTTCACCACGTAGAAGCACTAACTATCTCGTCACGACAATAGCGATCGATACAATTCGATGTTTTCGTATGTTTTGCTCACTGACTGCCGATACACCAGTGACTCTCTACGCGCTAATCGGAATACTTCGCTAAACTGTAATGGTGGATTGTTTACTAACATTGTGATTGAGTATCGTCTGTGCTACGCTCTTGAAGTTTATAGTTTCTGTTTGTTATTTATTTATACTTTCCTTATAAATGTAACGTAAGTAAAAAAAAATAAAATAAAATTTTTTAAATCCTAAATAATTAATTTTTGCTCCATTATTACAGTTTCCACTTCATTGCTATTATATTGCTGTTTTTTCTTCCTTAAGGTACTCGAGGTTGAATAAAAAAAACAGATGTAAAAAGAATGTGTTTTTATTTTCAAAATAAAATACATTTTAAGAATAGGAGCTTCAGCGCTCCAAGGGTTAAGACCTTCAAAATGATGTAACATAAGTGTTCATTTAACAAATTTTGTTGTTTTTCTTAATAATACGGATAAAATAAGTTAAAATTGAACACTTCAAAATACAACTTTTCAAAAACAACAAAAATTGTGAACTTCAAAACAACCACTAGGTAGTCCGTCATTTTCATTCTGGTCATTGAAAAATCTTCTGCTCACGACGATTTGATTTACTTCAATATAAGGGTTGTTTCAAAAAACAGCAGGATTCAATCAAATTTAAGCTAAAGACGTTATAGTTTTACTAATTAATTTTCTAATAGCCCACTCGTTGTGGTGCCAATTTTTGAGTTGTTATATTTCAATATTAATCTTATAAGAATTTCTCGATTTCTGACTTCGATTTATCAATAAATAGAGGTACAATGAAAATGATTTATTTAATTAATGATACAAATTGCATACATATGGATATTATCTCGGGCTTTAACAATGTTTATAAGTCTTTTTGCCGGCTTGCTAGCGGTTATAAATCACATTAGTTGTAACACAAAATTTTATAATAGCCTACATAACAATTTAACAAAACTCTTAACTACTAATAACAATTTCTTTACTTAGCCTAATGAAAGGGTGATTGATTAGTATGAGATGATTTAATGGTGATTACAATTTTGAATTTAAATTAATACTTTCTGCTTAAAATAAGATTGTCCTTTGGTTGATTTTTTTTTTATTGAGGAAGTTAGTGATGCTATTTGGTTGGTACTTTTGAATAGGTATGAATTTTGTAATAGAAGTCTGCAGATCTGATGTTTTGTGATTACTAATTTAGTTGACTCACCCAAATGTCTTGGTGGATATTAAATGTTTGATATTCTATTTTTAAATTTTTTATAGGCCTATACTGTACTTGATACTATTTCTTCTGGTTTCAATTTAGCAGATGTATGTTGTAGGTTTTAAAAATGTCTACCATAAACTAAATATCAACTGCTCTCCAACAAAGCTAGTAACAAAAACTCCTACAATTGATTACCTTCTTCTTCCTCTCTTTTGCAACTATCTTCCTCTTCTTCCTCCTCAACATTATTATTTCTTCTTTCTCCCTTTTACATATTCTTTATCCTACACTTAAGCCTATATGGGTTTTTTTTTTACATATGATGAAATCATATTCTAATGTTTTGAAATGGTATATGAATATAATGGGCTATGTGTTTCCTTTTTTATGATTATGAGTATCAGGGACTGATGACTAATGATATGATCCCTGATATGATTTACCAACTGCTTTAAAAATAAATACGAATTTTTGGTATCTTTACAATGTGAAAGAAAATTCTCAAACAATCAAGAACCTATTATACAATTTATAAATTTTGTCATTTGTGATTTTGTTTTCCTTTAACCATCCTTGCAGTTGTGTAAAAAAAATAGATTCAAGAAATAAAAATTATTACACATGTCATTTTAAATGCCTTGAAGGAATATTCACGTAACATTTGAACCAAATCGAACAATGCATTTGTCGGTGACTGAGAAATGATCACATTTTGTTGGGTGAACAAAAAAAAGGTAATTCAGGCCTACTACTAAAACGAAGCTTTGAAGTGCTTTTTTTATGAGTTTTTTACTTTAGCATATAGTTAATTGTAAAACGGTTTGTACAATATGAGATTTCATACCTATTATATTTATTTCTTCCTTATTTTTATAATTTTGACTAAACTCAATTATTGAACAAGAATAAGATTATGACATATATTAATATTAAAAACATTTGAAAAAATTAAAAATTGTATTGGGGTATCCGAATTTTTGGGTTTCGGACGGGTTTTTTTCACTACCCGAAAGTCGGGCGAGTCCGAAAATATGTTAAAATGCGGTCGAGTATTTTGGCTGTACCCGATAAATTCGGGTAGTGAGGAATTCAGTACCCGATAAATTAGGGTAGTGAGGAATTAAAACGAATAATAAAATTTCCTTACAGGTAAAAAGCAAAAATGAGTCGATAAAAATTATTTTAATATAAAAAATAAAGACAATGTGTCAACAATTGAAACTTTGAACTATTCAACCTTCTGTATTCATATTATAATCACAAATGGAACAAATATGGAATCAAACCTTAGTTAAAACAGCTAGACATCTGTCGTTTACTTCATAGAAAACACAATTATTCTGATGAAATAAAGACAAAAACCTAAAGAGACATGACTATAACAATATCGTCTTGCATAATCCGTGCGTATACCTACCAGTCCAGTCTATTATTATCTATGTTGTACAATTCGTTACTTGGGAATTGACTAAGCGATCATTTCCTTCGAATTTTTAAAAGACAACCTTTCCGCCGACAACTATTACTGTGATATGATATTTATTTGGCTTTCTAGACTAAGGTCAACATTTCAACTGGCATACAAGCATGTTACCAGAAACGAAATGCAAAGCCGAAATGTCAACATTAATGTATTCTGACGAACGGATACCTGGTCGGCGTAAACATTTTCGGCGCAAAGGTCCGTAGTCATAATATCATGACAGTTCACTTTTGTTTTATTCTGTTTAGTAGTCTGAATTTTGCGATTCCGTGTCCTTTGAGGTTATAATGAACAATATGAACATCACAATCAATCAGCTTCGTTTATTGTTTACAATTTGTTTTAAAATAAATAAATGCTTCTCTTTTTTTTAAACGGATGTGTTATTTTATTAGTTCCATACTTTTTTGTTAATAGTTTTATATTTTTCATTGTTTTTGTACTGTATAGTTTAGATTTCCTAAAATAGACAATTTTATCACTAGAAATATCGGTTTAGCCGGTCCTAGTAAGCTAGGCCTACGAGTTTTGTAACAGATAGCAATTATGAGAGAAATACCAATACAAATCGAAGGAAAATAAATCTAAATCAACAATCAATACTTTTAATAATAGAAAAAATATTTCAATTAGCCTAATAATTTAGTTTGGTTGGGCTGATTCGTTCTTAGTTCTTAGTAACCCAATAACTTACCAAGAAACAATGTAATATTTCTGAATTCTGAGACAATTGCTAAATTCAGAGGAAAAAGTTGTATTTTGTAAATATAACATAGTCACTTGCTTCGAGTTTTCATTTACTACCTGACTAGAACCAGGTGAAAAATTTTACTACCCGACCCGAACCAAAAAATCACTACTTGCAGACGTCTACCAAGAATCCTTAGAACTAATGCCAGACACTAACCATTCATCTATTCACTACCACAATGAATATTTGAGTAATACAATTAATTCACCTTAATTAAGTTTTATTTAGTTCAGAGTACAGTACAACCTGTCATGTTCGGACCAATGTGGCGACCGGCCGATCCGGATGTGGAAAAATCCGTATATAGCAAGGTCATTTATAAGTAGCCAAAGGGCCCAAAACAATGAAAACCATTATTGTTGAATACTATTTTTAGATGTTTTAAGAGGTTTGGACTTGTATTTGCTGTACTACAATGTACTATATAGGCTAACAAATAGACGTTCTGCATACAACAGTAGACTATTGGCAATTAAAATTAAACAATAAAATAAAACAGGTTACATTGTAAAAACACAATTTTAGTTATTACAGTAATTAAATAATTACAGTACAGTATGTTTAAAGTATGTAGGCTGTTCTGTAACTTATAAACCCACGAGCTTTAAAAAAATTACCGGTAGGCCTACAGTTAGGCACATTAAAATATAAATTAAGTTTTACTTACAGTACCGTACAGGAACGCTAATGGCTACATTAGTTTTTGAAAAAGTTTAGATTTTCGGCTGCTTCACACAGTGTACATGTTTTTTGGAACCCATGTCCCTCAATCTTCTTAAAAGCATCACTTCCGTTTCATCTCGATGTTCAACATAACTTATCAGAAATAACGTTTCAAGGTCACAGCTTGCTAAGGATAAACTAGGCTCGGCATTCAAACATTATTCTAGCTTCAAATTTCACTTTTCCACCCCATCCGCCACACAACTAAAATACGAAAATTTGTTTGGAGATGCGTCCGGTTATGGGAGGGTCCGAATGTGACAGGTCGTACTGTATCAGTTTTGAATTTGTTTCTTTCGATTAAGAACTTTTTACAGGTTGAAATTTTATAATTTACGTTTAAAGAATTGTTTATGGTTTCTTAAAATGTGTTTAACATTTAGTTTCATTGTACAGTAAGACCTCGATAATACGGCACTCGATAGTCCGGCAGACCCGATAGTTCGGCATCCATCATCTTGAAAATTGACACTCATTAAAAATGGCAGTTTTTGTAATTATTGAGTGATTTAGGCCCTGTCTACACTGTCTGTTGGCTCCGCATCCGTTAAAAACAGTGTGTAAAAATCTACTGCTCAATAAACTTGTCCAAAACAAACATTTCAAACAAAATTTCTCCTAAAAATCGAACCGATTCAAAACAATGTGCTCTCGTCGTCCTTAAAATACGTTAAAGGGACCTTTTAACACTTTCGTTTTTGTTGAACACATTCCACTTAATGAAGATTATTTGAACAAATTGAAGTCTTTGGAAAAAGATACATTGAATTTCTTGTAAATAGTTGTTCGATTTAAAACCGCTTTGCACGGAAATGAAAGGGGTTCGAAGAATTTGTGACAAGCTGGATTAAAAATAGCAAACCCCCACCACGTACTGTACTAACGGAAGAAAACAACAAATGGGAATGGAGCCGTGCCAACCTGAGGCCCATCAGTTAGCGGCAATCTCTCTACGCAGTTAATTTTACTAGTTTCAATGTGTAATTTACGTGTTCATACATAGTACATGTGCGTTTATTTATAGTTTATTCCTTTTTCAAACCATATTAAAGGAAGACCTCGATAATCCGGCATATTCGATAATCCGGCATCACCGGATCCCTGAGCGTGCCAGATTATCGAGGTCTTACTATATTACTTTACAAGATTTTTTAAAGATTTATTTGTAGAGGCACAGAAAGCAAAATTTAGACTTTATAATATAATGACACATATTAATATTGAAAATATTTGAAAAAGTAAAAAAGTATCGATTCGTGAGATCGAACCAAGAATCCTTAGAACTAAGGCCAGACACTAACCATTCATCTACCGTTGCCACAGTGAACATTGAACAATTTGAGTAATATACATTGTGACTCATTTACAAGGTGTATAGTAATACATTTGCCAAATTTGAAGAAAATCAAACAACACGTATGGTCGTAATCACGTAACAAACAGACAGTCAGACAAACAGTCTTGAAACTGGACCTCGCTTATATGCTCGGTCAATTGCAATGGTGAAATTCAAAAACAATAAGATAATTCAAAGCAACTATATATTCCTAAATAGAACAGAAAAAATTAATGTGTTACCTGAGAGGTTTGGTCTCTGTATAAGGAGCAGTAGGTTGACTCTCAGGAGACTTCAGTTTCACCACACATTCTGTAAAAATTAACACAACATTAAATATAAACAACAGTAAGACCTCGATAATCCGGCACTCGATAGTCCGCCAGACCCGATAGTTCGGCATCCATCATCTTGAAAATTGGCACTTATTCAAAATGTCAGTTTTTGTAATTATTGAGTGATTTAAACCCAGTCTACACTGTCTGTTGGCTCCGCATCCGTCAAAAACAATGTGTAAAAATCTACTGCTCAATAAACTTGCCCAAAACAAACAATTCAATCAACATTTCTCCTAAAAATCGAACCGATTCAAAACAATGTGTGCCCTTTAAAAACGTTCCTGGTTAAAGAGACTGTTTAACACTTTCGTTGCTGACAGTATTTTGTTGAACGTATTACACTTAATGAAGATTATTTGAACAAATTGAAGTCTTTGGAAAAAGATACATTGAATTTCTTGTAAATAGTTGTTAGATTTAAAACCGCTTTGCACGGAAATGAAAGGGGTTCGAAGAATTTGTGACAGGCTGGAGTAAAAATAGCAAACCCCCTCCATATACTGACTAACGGAAGCCAACAACAAAGAGGAATGGAGCTGTCCCTACCTGAGGCCCATCAGTCAGCGGAAATCTCTCTATGCAGTTATTGTTATGCAGTTTCAACGTGTAATTTACATGTCCGCTCTATACAGTATATAGTACAAGTATGTTTATGTCCTTTTTTTTAAGAAACATAATCTTTAGTTCAGTTTTTATTTTATGTATTGTAATGTTTTTGTTTGTGTATTGTAACAACTCTTTAACAATCCAATAGTAATAATGTATATTATATGTATAAACAGTACATGTGCATTTATTTATAGTTTATTCCCGGTTTAAACCATTTTAGAGAAATACCTCGAAAATCCGTCATCACCGGATCCCTGAGCGTGCCGGATATCGAGGTGTTACTGTATATCAATAACCAAAATTATTACAGTAATTGACATTTCATTTTCAAACATAAATTAAGTTTAAAAAGAGAAAACTAATACAGTAAAACCAGTCATATCTGGCCTATAACGGACCGGTGGTAGGCCGGAAAATAAAACACAGATATTAAAAGTGTTATACCAAGCACATAATTTTTAATAACAATAATTGTGTAACACTATGCAATTTGCAATCATTAGAACAGTACCGAGATCAGATATAGTTTCCATGAAATTTCAAGAAATTACAGTAAATTTGTATCAGGGTGTCTAGCAAATTTCCCATATAAAATTCCCGACTTTTTCCCGACTTTTCCCGAATATTTTGTCGAAACCAAGTTTATGTATTTATGGCTTATCAACACTACAAGCTCGTTCGGACTACAAGGGCTGGTTCGCACGAGCGACACGCGGCAATTCGGCAGTTGCGTCCAGCGGAAGCATTTAGTTAAATCGGAGTTAGTATGAGATCGGCGCTCACGAGCGACAGCGTCACCGCCGCGTCCACATGAATTGCACGTCATTTTTGTAAAAACACGGCGGTCACGCTGTCGCTCGGCGTCTTGACGGTACATTAAATTAGATAAAGCAGTTCTAACGCGCAGCGAACGACTGTAGCTCCGTTTAGCAATTGCCGAGGGTGGTGATTTGTTCTGTGAAGTCCAAAATTATTGTTTCCCGGTCGGAAGAATACGACGACCGAATAATATTATTAGCGTCAATTTTTAAAAACGCCGGCAAAAACGCAATGTAATATACAACAGCGTATTTCCGCAAAAAAATTGATGCCCGAAAACCATTTGTGCCAATTTTATCAACTACCATTGTTCAAGTACAATGACTAATGTACGCAAAAGAATACGACGCCCGAATATTAATA
>JAGFPH010005682.1:55285-83255 GCA_018207615.1 Philaenus spumarius
TATGAACTACTATTGTTGAAATATTATTTAAAATACAATGATGAATGTCCGCAAAGAATGTTATGTTCCGAATATTATAGCGCTAATTTTATAAAACGACGTCATTAAAACTCAATTTAATATAAAACAGCGTGTCAGCGAAAAAACCTATACTCACGAGAACAATAATTTTTTCTTGTTTCTATAAAGTACCAGAGTTAAAACTTTATTTAATATACAACCGCTAAGGTCCGCCGAAAAGGTTATATAGATAACACTTGTAAAATTCGGAAAAGCAGAAATTAAATGTCGTTATTTGCAGGAACGAGTAACAAGTAAAACAAAGGCAATTGTCGGGACTCCCACGGAAAACATAAATCACAGGCAACGTAAATCCCGAAAATGTCCAAAATGTTTTACCCGAACTAAAACAAATATAATTACGGTATTATACTTTAGTTACCGATCTATACAATTTGTAACTTTTCGTCACAGTAGGCACCCTAATTCTATAAATAGACACGTAAGAAACGAATCCATAAGTGGTTGACCTTGAACCTACTTTACCTTTATCTGTAGTACAAATAACTAAGCGCATGAATAGTTGAATTCAAATAAAACAAGAAGTGTTTAATTAACAATGATATAAACTAAACTGAACATCTCTCGATATCAAGTTTCGGCTATTGACTCTCTCGATATCGATAAAGAAAAAAAAGTATGGGTGGTATCGTAAATCAACCCATGACTGCAATAGGAGTTATTATAGATGGATTTAAAGTTAAACACGGCGACCTATTTTGAGTACTTGTGCGAGAGAGAATGAGATAGTAGCGAGGCAGGGCACACTACTTCCCCTTCCCCCTCGCACTACCACTTTGTCTTGTCACTTTCCCAGTTTCCCGTAATGTGGCAAACTAAACCGGGCACCTTACTGCATAGTTTTTTCTCACCGGCTGGCATTTTTTTCTTGACTAATATTTGCTTATTACCAGCCATGTTCCTTACAATGTCCACTCGCGTTATTATTAATTATTGAACGATAATACAATGATTAAGTTAATTAAATACAATTACAATAAAACAATGTTAACGGGAATATTAAAAGAATATTGTAACTACAGGCATATAAATCATATTTTATTACAGAAATTAATGTTAATATAATGTTGACCCATTGTTACTTTGTGTAATTAGAAAACAACTCTTTTCACAAAGCCGAGTACTAGAACTGTAGTCTGTTAGAAGATAGTCTCAAATTCACTCGGCCCCACCCCTTCTCTCTTTCCTCCACGCTCTTCAAGGTTTGTCGTCATGAGTCATCTCGGTCTTTCACGAAGCTGCTAGCAAGTTGCAACAGTTTTTCAATTTCAAATACTGTAGTTCCAAAACACAGTATTCTTTTATTTTCTTGTGATAATTTCATTCTATGGTAATTTAAAAATGTTTAGATTTTTAAAGATTTGACAACGAAATTCACGGCTTCTTATTCACGGTACACGAAATTCACGGTTGAGTGGGCACCCGGACAGTACAATACGCATACTGTTTATTATTTCTTTCTTAAAGTGTTTAACACGGACATAAAAAAATGTGAACTGTTCGTTCGTGTGAACGTATGAACAAATTCACCGTAATGGCATACCTAAAAATATAGTAATTTAACTACTTTGAATTATTTAATCATTGCGCATGCGCCCCCAACCCGTTGGCATGGTAACGGCCGTCTCGACTTCCAAGAATAATGTACAATAGCCCATACAATATGCTCTGCTTAGCTTCATTTTCATACGCCAAATTGGATTGCTATTAGTTTCGGTTGTGTTGAGAATATTTCAATGTACCTAAAAATTGTTTTAAACAATTTTATGCATTTTCCCGACTTTAAAAAAAATTATATGTTAATTCCCGACTTTTCCCGACTGTTTTTCATTTCTATGTTAATTCCCGATTTTCCCGACTTTCCCGACTGCTAGACACCCTGTTGTATCCATTTTAAACATTTAAAACTAAGCTAACGCATGTCAGGTGGTTTGAGTTCCGAGCATTATCGTTTAGAAAATCGGATAGAGGTTATATCTGTCAGGGTCCAGAAGGGCTCGGCAATGTGCGTATTCAGTAGTAATGACATGGTACGAGTTTTAAGAAGGAAAGTTCATCCCGGGGAGCATCAGCCTTCAGACAACGAATGAGGTAGCACGCACAGTCGGGATCAACCCGCAGAACCACAAAAGACGGTAGTAAAGGAACAAAATAAGAAAACGTGGAGTTTAGATAAGATATGCATGCATCATTTATTTACAAGAAGTATGGATTATAAAAGACTTGACAATTAAATATTACATCTGTATAATTTTAACATAAACAATTTAAATTAGTGTCAATGATGACTTAGGGGAGGCGTGTCACTGTACATTAATAAATTCCTTTGTTGCCATTCTTTAATTGCATGAAGTTTCTCTTAAATCGTCACAAATCGGTCATCTTTCTTTTTAAGTCCAATGACACTACAGTAGAACTTCCCCTTGTAACATATGCACTTCTTCAAATGCGTATAAAATTGAGAAAATATATTTTTTTTATTTGTATTATTATTATTATTATTATTAACCCTGCAACTGTCAGACTGCTCAAATTGAGCACTCGTGGGGGCGTGGCACTTGAAATAGATCAACTTTGACAACTCTGCTTGTAATGAATATTTCACCCACTAAAAATCATCCAATCGCAATAAATCAACAACCGTTGGAAAGGAAATGATTTAAACTTTAATTTTTGTTTTTTGTATTTACAAGTTTTTTTCTAAAATGGATATTTACATACATAATTATCGTTGCAGTTTATTAGTTTTCTACAAATCAATAGGCGCCCGTATATTCATCGGATTTCATCCTAAAACGTAACGAAATAACCCAACTTTTGTCCCTCTCTACAGCCCGCCCAGTACTTTTTCTGAGTTAAACCTATATATCGTTGGATTCGTCACAGTTTCCCCTATCTAATACTGCCATCCAATCAAAAATCGGGCAAATAGTT
Source organism: Philaenus spumarius (assembly GCA_018207615.1). Classification (NCBI taxonomy): domain Eukaryota; kingdom Metazoa; phylum Arthropoda; class Insecta; order Hemiptera; family Aphrophoridae; genus Philaenus; species Philaenus spumarius. The sequence continues at coordinate 58,301 of JAGFPH010005682.1, forward strand.
CTAAAGTAATTGGCCTTTTTGTAGACCCTTGCAATTGGTCAGTTTTCCAACCAATAAACAGTCTTACTTATTACACATGTTTCTGTGTCATCGATGTCTATTTTTAGACATATTTTTATATGGCTGTAGAGAGAAAGCTTCGAGCTAACATTTCGTGTAAACCAAATATGTTTTGTTTGAACGGTTTTTTTTATAGAACCGTGGGAAAGACAGCGTTGTGACATTCTCATCTGAAGGTTCAAATTCAAATGTAACGGACTTTTATAACATGCGAAAGATAGCCGATGTCGCGTGCCTCGTTGTATTGCATGCATGAATGGAATGTTTCTATATTTGTTCTCACTTTTGTTATTCAAATAATTCTAAGTCAAACACTTTTATGAAAAGATAATTTACAAGTATACAGTTCAATTCTTGATTTATTCTTTACACTTTGTTATAATAATATTTCATTTTTGGGCAAAGAATATATTCCTAAATTACGTTTCAAACTTTGCATAGTTTTGATAGCAGTCTTGTAGTAGGAACATAAAAACTGGTGTTTTCAAAATAAGAAATTTGGAATTGTTAAACGTTTTTATACAGTTCTATTTAGAACTAAATTACAAAAGTTTTTAAATTTACAAAAAAACAATTACAAAAAAATTTACTACTTTTTATGTAGGCCTAAAGTTGAACTTTATCCTTTCGTTACTGAACATATTTGTTTCTTGAGCTAATAATGTAACACTTACGTCCATGTCACAGAGAAAATAATAAAGTAAGAAATTAGTCAGCTGTTTCCTATAGTGACTAAAGGAACAGAGATTTGGTCTATAAATGAATAATGACGCAATATTAAATAATATTAATCATTTTAATTTTCATATAACTATATTTCTTAATGACGCAAAATAATTACAGTAGAATCATTTTTTTTATATATAAACAAACTAGCTGGCCCAACCCGGCTTTGCTCGGATAGACAAATCAACCTGATATTAATAATTAGCCCATGTGTTTTAGTTCATTGTAAAAAAAAAAATGTTCATTGTAGGCCTAACCTAAAATTATATTCAGTTTTTGATCCAAATCAGTTGTTGATCAAAATCAGCTGTTTTAAGATTTTCATACGAACAGCTGTTTTTTGTGCCCATGATAAAATCAAAAGAAATCTTTCTTCTTCTTCCTTAAGATTGACCATCCATAAGATTAACATTGAAACTTTGAGGGCCACTGGGGCGTAGCCCGAGGGGATTTTAAGGAAGTGAATAGGCCTATAACTTGCATGGGTTAAAGATCTACCTTTGTGTAAAGTTTCAGCCCAGTCGGTTCAGTAGTTTTTGTGTTTACCCGGAACATCAGACACACACACACACACACACACACACACACAGAAACCACCTCTCTTTTATAATATTATAGATAATAAAACATAAAAGCAGACTATAAAAAATAGGAAAAACAAAAGCAGACTTAAAAAATATATATTAAAATATGACCATGTGTAAAATGTGAGAACTATATAAAAACTTTATTTCCATGAGTAGTGCGTTATAAACGAATAATAAAACGGTAGTCGAAATTATAAACAGTTCAATAAATAAAATATAATAACAGTACATAGCACAGTTTAACATGAATCGAGAACTTAATATGAAAGAACACAGATGTCAAGGGATTCGGAATGTAAGGGAACGTACTGGTTTTCACTGGGACGAAGTGGAACGTAATTGTGGCAGGGTCTTCTATCAAGATGGCTACATAGCTCATGTATGTTGAATGAAGCCGGCGTGTGTTATCGCAAGAAAAATGTGATTTTCTATCAAAAGTAGTGACAAGTTTGGTCAAAATGTAAAGTAAATGTACTTTGGAGGTGGTGTGATTGAAAAAATTAAAGCTGATCATGTAGATTGGTTGTTTCTCAACGGATATTTTTTCGATGTGCTTTGGCGGGACTAGCGTGGGGTAAGCTTCAGAAGTGAATTGAATTTACGACAAAAAATCCTAGGTAAAGAACAGTGCGACGAATAAAACAAGTGAAACTGTAAGTAGAAATGGCCATTGGACATATTTTAGTCTGCAGGTATTAAAATTTTTCAATTTATTAAAAATTAACTTCATTTAACTTCTATTGCGTCATTACTTAAGATATGGTCCAGGAAACTTTGTATAATTGTAGATAATTTCTTGACTTGTTTGTATATATGTATCACTATGTTTATGTTTCTTAATTGCTGTAAATATCCATTTTTTATCATGTTTGAGTAAATAATTGTTGTCTTGCCGCAATGCCTTGAATTTCTTTATATAGCCACGAGTGTCCATTTAGCCACTACTTTAAATAGCCAGGTTCCCACCCCTAAGAAAACAGAGTTAATTAACAAGTATTTTTCAGTGATTAGTAATTATAAGTAAATATATGCAAACAGAGCGTAAGTGAGGTTATATGTGGATTATCGCAAATTATCATGATTATTATTTTTTTTTATTATTAAGATTAAGGTGAATTCAAGTAAGGTGCATTTAGGTAAGGTGAATCATAGTAAGGTGAGTTGAAGTAAGGTGAGAAAATAATATTGTTCTACGTTGAAGTTGGAAGAAAGATGTTATGGAGAGTTAAGGTGGGCGATGATTTATTATTGAATTGAGGCAATAGCCTAGGCCTAGGAGGTACATAAGTGATTTTAGGTATTACATGAGCGACGATTTTTGTTTTTAAGGTAAATAGGTAAAGGAGGTGATGAAGAGATATAAATAGTTATTGGATAATCCACATATAACGTTTTTATTTTGATTTAAAACATATTTTTTTTATTTTTTGAACTTTTTGCCGAACCCCATTTTTTTTTAACTTATTATAACTTTACATATTTTTATTTTTTGTAACGCATATCGTTACAAAATGGCTTTCCCAACGTGGGGCTGATAAACAAAGAGTCCTATTTTTATTTTTTGTAACGCATATCGTTACAATAACTTTGTAAATTTTACATCAATCCTTTTTTTTACTGTCATATATGACTTCTTTGAACCTTTCTCTAGAAAAAAAGTTATGGAACACTTTTGGATTGGGATAGAATTACTATATTTGGCGAATTTTTGAAAATATGCTTGCACACGCACCGAAATGGCTTGGCGTTGCAAAACATTAACATGGACATTTGTAGGGTTAATGGTCATCACAGTGAATATGTTGTTAAATAAATAAAGGAATGTAAAAGGCAGACAGATAAATAAATAAGCTAGTTTAACAAGGCAGACAGCTAATTTAAACATTGAAGCAATTTGAAATAAGTAAGAATAAATTAAAATAACATTATTTTTATATGAAAAATATGCGGCATGATAAAACGAAAACTAGTTCGATTGCAACTTCTAGAAGAAGAACACACTGAGGGGCGATAGAACTTTCTGGAAGGCACACTACAGGGCGTATGGAAAGATCTAGAAGGAATAACGTGAGTTTTTTAGCACGCACGTGTGTTGTCAGTCCTGCTGCAGACTCAGTGGTGATCGGACGTATGTCTTTTCGTTCGGTGAACGAAATAATTTAAGTGGTACAAGTAGTTTCATGCAATAGAGGCATGAATGTGTTTAATGAATTGAGGAATAATTAGTATCTCAATCATCATCGTAATTTAGAGAATAATATTTCAACCGTTCAACGTGATGAAGAATTTGTGTTGGTGTTATAAAGGTTAAAGGAAGAAGCTGGACTATTGTGCAATCTCCCTGTGTGTGAGTGTGGGTATCTGTAAAAACTTAAACAATTTCAATGCGGGAAGTGGTATTAAAGATTAATTTGGTTTGAGTGATAAACAGTTTAATACCATCCCACACTACTAATTTAATATGTTTTCAGTGTTTGTGTGTTTATTTATATGTTTGACAACCTCGTAAGAGTGACTACGTATCTGAAGATGGAGTAAATCTCCGAAACGCGTCATATGAGAAGAAAGAAGTCATGTGACGGAAAAATACAAAAGTAAGTAAACTTTAATTGTATGCTGACTTGGATACCAAGAGAAAATGAATCTTAAAAATGTAAAAAGAAAGTTGTCTCCTTCATCACGGTAGCACTACATTCCAATCGAAGCTGATTATTCTTGTCTGTGAGACGGTGGTACCCATCGTGCACAGATTTTATGGCATCCCAATTGTTCAATAATGAAGCCGACACGTTCCTTGGATATTGCAATATGGTTTGCGATACGCTTTTCAGTGATTTGCCCCTCATTTTTAATCAAATCTTCAACGAGTTTGCGATGTTTATCGTCTGTGGCAGTGATCAGATGACCGCTGCGTGTTTTATAAACAATTATGGCTTTTCCAAACTCGCAACCACAAAATTTTACTACCCATCGATTTACAGTAAACCTAACAACAGCATCGTTACCATAAACAACAATAAATCTCAGTAGGGGTCACTTTTTCAGCCGTTAAAAATTTGATAACTGAAGCACGCTGTTTAACTAACTTTGACATTCCACTAGAACACGTTTCGGTATTTCTGCTGCTCAAAATATGATTTACATAAACAAAATGGGAGAGAAAGCTAATATGTGTGACTCTGTGGCCACATAACACACAAAAGTAGTTCTGTTTTACTTTCTTGGCCAAAAGTATTAATTTATCAGATGGCCAGATATCTAAGATGTCATATATATTGCATGGATGGATATGTCAGGTATATAAAAGTCCTACATTTTACAGAAAAATATACATTATACTCTTCATTTACCCCATTTTTTATTTCTTTAATGTATATAACTTTTGTAATTATGCTTGGTCTATGATTTTTCATTTATAATTTAGTTTATGTTGAAAATACTTTCCCCTCTGCGTAAATTAAACCTGACACTACTCACGAAGCAAAAGGAGGTTCTCTACAACAACAAAGGGTATAGTAATTTAAAACAAACTAAATAAAAAAACAAAAGTATGCCTACTAGTGTTTATTACGTTATTGTTAAAATATTAATTCGTCCAGTAAGGTGAAGCGTGGACTTCAGTATTAAATTTAATCTTACCTATAGTATTTATAGTGATTTTTACTGGTTCTGAAGAAAGCCGTGTCCATGGTACGTGGATGCGTAACTCGTGTATGTGGCCCGATACAAAGCTGAGTGGCAGGTTTAATTCTTGCTCCAAAACTTCCAAATCCAAATTTAAGTTTTGGAATGAGCCATCGCCTTCCCATATGGAAACCTGGAAACGGGTATCTTTTATTCGTTCAATTCAATTCAATTCTGTAGAGTGTGGGATCTAAGATATAAAAATTTATATTTTATACAAAACAAGAGTTCAGTTTTAGAATAACTCTGACACGACAATTTTATTTTATTACTTCATTTTTTTACTCAACACTAAATTTTTGCATGTTTCAATTGGATAAATAAATATATTTCAAGACAGCTAAGCTTAAATTAGGAAATTACATCAAAGGACATTATTCAGACCCAAAGAACCTGTATAAAAAAACTATAATAGGAATTTATCTGTGCCTTAATCGATCACTAAATGATCACCCTGAAAATTTATTGAATTAAATTTACACTATTTAAACACTTATCTAGAAATGAGGTAACATTCCGCTAACCCAAGTCTCGCAGCCACAGTATTTTTCAAGAAGAAAAAGGCTAGCATACCAACATATAGACCATTATATTTTTCAGAGCTTAATGTATCTTCGAGCTAATCTTAACCAAATAAATTGCAGGGGGGGACATACATCATTATAATACCCAATCAAAAAATCTTGTAAATTTACCATATGTTAGATTAGCTAAGTTTCATATAAAACTGTAATTATAGCCAGTAAATTATATAATGAGCTACCAGAAGAATTGAAAAAACTAAATGACAGAAATTTTAGCTTAAGATTAAAAAACTTTCTGTGTAAACAGTCATTTTACACTATGGATGAATTTCAAGGAAAATCATGGACTTTGAATGATTTTTAAAATGTATGTATTATATTATTTGTTTTAAATGTGACGTGTCAATGTATTTTATGAAATATTTACTGACAAATAAAAATATTCTATTCTATTCTATATTCTATTCTATTCTATGCATGTTAAGTACTATGAGGAAAATACTTCAGCGACTCGTCAGCAAAAGATTAAGATAAGCAATCCGAGATAAAGAGATTGAGTGGATCTTCAACAATCAGTGCAATGATGGAGGTAAAAATATAGCAGAAGAGGTAAACAGTGGACCCTGTAGAAATCATGGGTTTTTACTCTTGTTACTTTAAATCAAGAATATGTTTAATAGTGTTCCATGGATTGCAGTGGTGAGGGATATGCAGGTGTGTTCATACTTAACAAGGGTTATCATGAATTATGTACAAGACGGGCAAATCAAAATAGGAAAATTGAGATGATCACAATGACATGCGGTGTCCTTCAGGGTCCAGTCCTAGAGCCCATACTGTGAAACAAGTACTATTATGGCGTGCTTACTCTGTCTTAGGAAGCCAGAAGGAATAAAACTAGTTGCAGATGACTTGGTTATTGCAGCGTATCAGTAAATGGTTTCGGGAGAAGAAGTTGTGCCTGGCTCCATAGAAAACAGAGTCAGTACTACTAGTAGCCATGAAATTCCTAACATTTCAAGCTGAGAACATTCATGTGACATGCAGGACTCTGAAATATTTAGGAATTTACTTTGACCACAATTGTAGAATGGTGGAGCACATTCAAAGGGCAGCAATGCAATCAGAAAACTAGTCAAGGCTGTTGAATAATTCAAATAAATTATTTATAACGCCAATTGTGTTTGGAGCTAGAGCGAGTAGGATACGGATGCACACCATGGCAGTAATTCTATAGTGATGTATGGTGCACAAATATGTAATGAGCGTTTAGGCATAAGAAGTATAGTAGGGCACTGGAGCGAATACAGAGACAATTACTGCTAAGGATCTGCAGCACATATCGCACTGCCCCTATGAATGCCCTGTGGGTGTATTGGCTGGATCTCCTCCTATCGATCTATTAGTAGAAAAAAGGCTGGGAGTAAAAAAAGAGCATGCAACAATAAAAGCTGATGCCACAATGGAAACTAAAAATAAATGGCAAGAAATATGGTACAAAGAAAATGAGTGAGACAGGTCTCTGGACGAAAAGGTTAATCCCTGATGTAAGAGAATTGATTGGTCGTAAACATGGTGAAGTTGACTATTTTATCACCCAGGTAATGACACATCATGGTTGTTTCTGTAAATATACGTACAGATTCAAGTTGAGAGGCAGCTCGTTTTGTATGTACTTGATGATGCTCACACAGCTGATCATCCACTATTTCATTGCAATAGATGGCTTATAGAAAGGGAGGAATTAAACTGGCAGGTCGGATTCATACTGAAAGTATCAAGCCTCATCAAGGAAATAATGACAAGTGAAGAAAAGTGGCTCACTTAATATCAAGAACGTCATGGTATAGAAAAATGCGGTCGAAAGGAAAGAGCATAGATACAAAGGAAAAAACCTATCAATGATTAGCTAGTGTTAGGATTTAAAGAGAATCGCGACATCCATGAGCTACCCTCAAGTAATGTTTTCACAGTCCCAGGGTAGTGTTGAAGGCAAGAGAAGATGGTTTTAGTAGATGCAAGCTGGGTAGTAGTAAATGTCTGGGGATACCGTCAACTGGTGTTGGCAGGCAAGTGCTTTCCATCTTCGCTTCGGAAAGGACAAAAAAGCCACGGCATTTTACCGTTGCCATTGTGTCTTTATACTAGAAGTGATCTGGTTTTACACAGATCCACAAAGTGGCTTGAGCTACAAGCATAATTTTATAGCCATAGTAAACCTGTAAAAAATTTGAACAAAAAGAAGTTACTAAAATCAGTTAAATTGAACAGAACAAATCCAGTTTAAAAATTACACATTTGTAGATTTTCCACAAAAACTTTTTAAATCTAGGAACGAAGCATCATTCTTTTTCGAAAATTAGTACGATTCAGTATTACACCAGATGTTACAATTGCCAGTTTAGATGTATCCATATTAGTATTACTCTAAAAAAATTAAAATAGAATAAACATAGGCTAAAAAAAGTAAGATCGGTAAGAGTACTAAAAGAATTAAATGAATTATCATTTTTAATTTTGAGTTCACATTGAAGGCTTTTTAGCTACAAACTTGTTTTGTCAGATTATTTCAGTATACTGGTACCTACATAAAAATATATAACTTAATTGTAATAACTTAAACACAATGTTCAAAATTACACTAATTTCTTTAAAATTGGTCAAAATGTAGAATTAATAGATCTATAAGAATGGAGTAGGTCTATAATATATTAAAAATTATAAGTGGGGCATTTAATACTGATATTATTAAATTTAATTTAATAGTTTAGGCTTACTATATATATTACCTGAGCATCCTGTCGTCGAAAGTTTTTGATGTAACGATCGACATAACTGAGTATAATTGATGTAATATAAGACTCTATTCGAAACATCTCAGTGTTAGCAGTGATAGTCTAAACATAATCATGAATCATTTTTATTAGTGTTACAATGTACAGCTACTATATCTTACGTTAACTTTATTAACATTATCAAATAATTGAGCTAACAGTAAAAAAACCATACTGTACATATTTTAATCTAAATAAATAATTTTAAATAATCTAAATATTTAAATAATTGAATCATATTTAAATCTTCTACCTCACTAAAATTTACAGAAGATTCGATAATGGCATAACTATACGCAACTCTAGCAAAGCCACTAGCCAGTTTGTAAAATAGCTTTTCTACAATTTATCTTTCCTTATATCCACCTTGGTTTCAGTAGTGTAGGCCTACCCTAACACATATTTTGATAACTGTGCAGATGATGGTGACTAGAGGAAATGGAATTTGTTTCATATTCTGAAAGTACTGACCACATAAACTGAGTCTAAAAACACAAAGGATTTGAAAGGGAGTGTTTATTTTATTTCTCAAATGTAAGCTCGGTAAAATTCAGTTATGCCCCACACCATGTTGCACAGGGTTGAAACCTATGTGCAATTAAAAAATACTAAAGTTTAATTAGGTATATTATAATATGGTGAAAGTTTATTTAGCAGATGTCAGTATTTTTGGAAATTATAAATGAACAGGTTGTAAAATATTAAAAAAACAGGTTGTAATATAAAATATAAAGTAAGAAAAGGGTGAACATAAACTTTCCTCCTGGTATCAGTCACAGTAGGTATCCAGTTAATAATATGCAAAAGCCTATCATTGGTACTAATGTTTAATTTTATAAACTTAGTAAGCCTGTCAAGTTTACAAAACAGCTGATTATATTTGTTGGTATTATAAATCCGATTGTATTAATAACAAAAGCCTGAACATTAAACTTAACTCTAAATAACGGTCATACTTCGTAAAGTAATTTATGTATTGTATTTAATATATTATTCGATGTGGAATAGGTATTTGTTGAAAAAACAAAAATAACAACAGCCTGAACATAGGCCCTAAGCTTACCCCACAGTACGATTCAAATTCGTAAAGCCATATATCCCAATAATTAATGTATTATGCACATTTTTGTATATTACCAATATTTATTATATTAGATTAGTATATTCCACCTAGATAAAAAAGTGCATAAATATTAAAACTCGAAAGTGAGGTGCATTACATTTCACTTGAAAAAACTAGGCACACATTTCATACACATACTTGATTAAAGTGATGTGACGGGTACCCACCAACTTATATGACAATGGCCACTGGATCTATGTTGATAGTGGTTGTGCTAAATAATAACTTGCATTTTTACAGTAGTTGACATCACAGTCTATAGTTAAAGGAGGGGGAGCCAGCTTGAAGCTAAATGTTCAGACCATGGTCTGGAGAAGACTGCAGATCACATCATGTAGACTCGCTTGCCTTTACCTTAGTTTAGTTTAGTTATAAGTCTGGACCAGCAGAGGAATAGATTGTTTTACATTAAATAAACGCTCTGAAGTGAAACAGTCTTTTGTCACCTTATTGAAGAACCTATTCGCCATCCACCATCCTGACAAAGCCCGTACGTCCGCGCGAAGACAGAAAGGCATAGCCCGACCAGGGAAAACGCCGCTTCAGAAGTCTGACGCAGGAGAGCCGAACCCAAGGAAGCGGGACCCGTTAAAGTGAACAAATTTTCTTTCATTTAAAACAAATCAAACGAAAATTGGCCTAGTAGATCTCCAGAAATAGTATTTGATAGGCTTGTTGGGGATCCTAAAACCAAAAAACCCCAAAATTTGCCATAATGATGAAATGAAAATTAAATTTCATTACTATTTTTGGCGCAAGTTAACTATTCGACCCTCACTTCACATACACCAAACACGTAAGAATTGGTATTTGTTTACTTTAACTTGTCAATCAAAACTACTACAGTGGAACTTGGTTATAACGTCATCAAAGGGACCGGAAGTTTTTTAACGTTATATCCGAGTGACGTTATAAAAAAAGCAGCCTTAAATCTGAGTGAAAGGACAAAGTAAAAATGCAAATGTTCTGCTATATACAGTACAACACTGTTTATTGAAATCTACTCGTATATTGGAATAGTATAATAAAAAAACATTAATAAAAAAATGATATGTTTTCACAATTAAATATTTTATAATAAAAATCTTACTTTACAGTCGAAAAAAATCTGTGATCTTCTTTTGAACGGTCCTTTCAGAAAAATAAATTCTCTCCGTTGTGCAACCGTAACTAATGAAACAAACAATACAGTACAGTGTGCCTGTGTCACCACAGTCATTGACCTTGTAGAATGTAGGGGTGGGAAGGGATAAGACCCAGGTATGCGGGACAGCCCCCGCCCCCTCGAGACACCAATTACACAAAAGAGTTTCATCCCGTCACCAGCTCAACGTCCGGCTTGTGACCTGTTTTTGCTTTTGTTGTTTCTACACATTGTTTCTATGAACTTTGGGACATAATACAAGCACACTACCACTTTTGCTACCTAAGAATCGCAAAATTTTTGACGCTATAGCCGAGCGCCGCGATATTTGTTGACAATATAAACGGGTTTTCGTACAACATAAAATGTTCAATTTTGGCCGGTCTGTATAAAATGTGACGTTAAACCCGAGTTGACGTTACAGCCGATGCTGTTATAACCAAGTTCCACTGTATAGGCTAAATACACAAACCTGAACTTTTTTCTTAATAAATATAGTATTTATACACTTCACTGATGCCGGGAAACCAATATTTAACCATCTTCAACACGTACAACATTAAAAACTTTCAAATCAAAAGTTTGATATGGAAATTTACATTGTAAAGTGCCAACATGTTTTTCTCGCCGTTCTCCCAGCATTGACGGATTGTTCTTGTTCTTTTTTGTGTAGAAACGAACAGTTTAGGCAACTCAACTAAGTAAACATACTGTGACTAAATAGTATAGGCCTAGGTTAGTACCTTCAGGTTTTTTTAATTCTAATTATATAATGTGATAATAATGACGAAATATTATAATCATACTGTTATCGGCAACATACTGTGACTAAATAGTATAGGTTAGTACCTTCAGGTTTTTTATTTTCTCCCCCTATACCATAGTATATGGAGAAAGTATTGTATTCGTCAAAATTTTTGAGTTTGAGTTTTTGGTGGAAATATCCATTTTGGGTCCCCCTGAACCTAAAAAAGTGGTTTTCGGAGTGATGTCTGTGAGTGTGTGTGTGTGTGTGTGTGTGTGTGTGTGTGTGTGTGTGTGTGTGTGTGTGTGTGTGTGTGTGTGGATGTTATCAGACCTAGAGCCTAAACCAGTCGTCCGATTTTGATGAAATTTGGTATGGAGGTACTGATCCACGGTATCTCCAGGCGTTTTTTCATTTTTGCGAATTTTTTATTTTTAGGGGTAATTTCACCATAAAAACCCTTAAAATAATGGAAAAATCAACTTTTCTCAAAAACGGCTTTAACGATTTTGATTAAAATTTTATAGTTTATTAGGGACCTAAAGTACCATAAACTAAAAAATTTTAATCAAAATCGTTCGAGCCGTTTTTGAGAAAAGTTGGGTTTTCCGTTATTTTATGGATTTTTATGGGAAAATAACTCTTAAAAATAAAAAAAAAGGTATTTTGAATTATTATTCTACTGATGAAAAGGTAGAGTACCACCTCCTATGCTACTCTTGGGAAGGTATAAAGTTTCAACTGGGAGAAAGTATGTGGCAGTTATCTGGTACTGTTTATTTTTTATTGTAATTATATAATGTGATAATAATGATGAAATATTATAATCATACTGTTATCGGCAACAAACTGTGACTAAATAGTATAGGTTAGTACCTTCAGGGTTTTTTTTTAATTCTAATTATATAATGTGATAATAACGACGAAATATTATAATAAAACTGAAAATGGTTTGGTTTATTCACAATTCGCAAATTCATGTAGGGAATGGAATAGTAGCAGGGGGAATTTAATATCGTTTCAGTCCGTTATACGCTCGGCTAATTAATTACAGAACCAATGGGATTCTGACCAGCGGTCAGCTGTTTAGTAGTACACAGGTTTCAAATAGAGATTTATACACACCTTATTCAGTACAATAACCTATTGTTCCATTTGGCAACGTTGATGAAATTCCATTTTAAATACGCAGTTATACTGTTAGTTTCTATTGTTCGATGTTATTGTTTTTGAAATTTACGTTTTGTTACATTATTTTCAAATTTTCTTGCTTTGTGGATACTTTTGGGGTTAATATAGTTTAGTTTATTTAATTCTTAGGTAAAGATTAACTTTAACTTGTCAATTGATTTCTAAGGGAATTTAATATAATATGAAAGAACACATCTAACTCATTGTAAAAACAAGAAAAATTTTCCTGGGAAATAATATTTGTAGAAGTTATGAAAGAAATAAAAGTTGAAATTATATAGGTTAAGTTTCAACTTTTCCGCAATATTTCACGTAGCCTAATTATAACAAAATAAATCACTTCACACACACCAAACACGTAAGAATTAAATAAAGTAAACTATATTAACCCCAAAAGTAACCACAAAGCAAGAAAATTTGAAAATAATGTAACAAAACGTAAATTACGAAAACAATAACATCGAACAATAGAAACTACAGTATAGGCCTACAACTGCGTATTTTAACCCTAGAACCGGCAGATCGCACGAAACGTGCGATCATGACAACACATTTGTAACGCGTGATTGTATTGAATATTTGACCCACTAAAAATCTTCCAATCTCAAAAAGACAAACACCATTGGAAAGGTAATGTTTCAAACTTTACTTTTTGTATTTACAATTTCTTTCTAAAACGTATATTTACATAGCCTACGTAATCATCGTTGCAGTTTATTAGTTTTCTACAAATCAATCAGCGCCCGAAAATTCATACAAAACATAACGAAATAACTCAACTTTCGTCAATCTCTAAAGCCCGCCCAGTAGGTTGTCTTAGTTAAACCTATATATCGATGGATTCATCACAATTTCCCCTATCCAAAACTTTCATCCAATCAAAAATCGGACAAATAGTTCTGAAGTTGTAAGGGGTTTTGTAGACCCTTGCAATTGGTCAGTTTTCCAACCAATAAACAGCGTTATTTATTTCACGTGATATCTGTGTGACCTCAATCGCTTTTTAGAGATATTTTGGTATCTTTGTAAACATAATGCTTCAAGCTAACTTCCCCTGTAAACCAAATATGCTATATTTGAACAGTTTATTGTGTAGGACCGTGGGAAAGTGACTGCTAATACGGTCTCATCTAACGTTCAAATCTGAAGCCTAACGGACTTTTACAACATGGCTAGACATAGGAGTTTGCGCGCGCATCTTGTACAGACGAGAGTTTTCTATATTTTTCTAACTTTTGTTATTCAAATAATTCTAAGTCAAACACTTTTATGAAAAGATAATTTACAAGTATACAGTTCAGTTCTTTGATTTATTCTCTACACTTTGTTATAATATTATTTCATTTTTGGGCACAGCATATATAAGTAAATTATGTTTCTAACTTGGCATACTTTTGATAGCAGACTTGTAGTAAGAACATAAAATCTCGTGTTTTCAAAATAAGAAATTTGAAAATGTTAAATGTTTTTATGTACAGTTCTATTTAGAACTAAATTACAAAACTTTTTTACATTTATGGAAAAAATTACAAAAAATGTTTACTACTTTTTATGCAGACTTAAAGTTGAATTTTAATTTTTCGTAACTGAACATCTTTTGTTTCTTGAGCTAATAACTTTGTAAATTTTACATCTATAATTTTTTTACTAGCATATACAAATTCTTTGAACCTTTCTCTACAAAGCTATGGAACATTTTTGGATTGGGGTTAATTTACTATTTTTGGCGAATTTTTGAATAAATGCTTGGACACGCCAAAAAATCCATTTTCGTTAAAGCTGCCGGTTCTAGGGTTAAATAGAATTTCATCAACGTTGCCAAATGGAACAATAGGTTATTGTAGCCTACTGAATAAGGTGTGTATAAATCTCTATTTGAAACCTGTGTACTACTAAACAGCTGACCGCTGGTCAGAATCTCATTGGTTCTGTAATTAATTAGCCGAGTGTATAACGGACTGAAACGCTATACCTATTATTATTATCATTATTATCACATTATATAATTAGAATTAAAAAAAACCTGAAGGTACTAACCTATACTACTTAGTCACAGTAGGCTATGTTGCCGATAACAGTAAGTTATGATTATAATATTTCGTCATTATTATCACATTATACACGGTATAGTTAGAATTAAAAAAACCTGAAGGTACTAACCTAGGCCTATACTATTTAGTCACAGTATGTTTACTTAGTTGAGTTGCCTAAACTGTTTGTTTCTACACAAAAAAGATCAAGAACAATCCGGCAACGCTGGGAGAACGGTGAGAAAAACATGTCAGCACTTTAAAATGTAAATTTCCATACCGGTAACGAACTTTTGATTTGAAAGTTTTTAATGTTGTACGAATTGAAGATGATTAAATATTCGTTTCCCAACTGTGAAGTGTATAAATACTATATTTATTAAGAAAAAAGTTCAGGTTTGTGTATTTATAGTAGTTTTGATTGACAAGTTAAAGTAAACAAATACCAATTCTTACATTGGTGTATGTGAAGTGAGGGTCGAATAGTAAACTTGCGCCAAAAATAGTAATGAAATGTAATTTTTATTTCATCACTATGGCAAATTTTGGGGTTTTTTGGTTTTAGGATCCACAACAAGTCTATCAAATACCTACTATTTCTGGAGATATACTCGGCCCTAGGCCAATTTTCGCTTGATTTGTTTTAAATGAAAGCAAATTTGTTCACTTTAATCAAGTATGTGTATGAAATGTATGCCTAGTTTTTATATCATTGTTATATTTACAGGGGGATTTTTGGTTTTAGGTTAGCCTACATCTAGGCCTATTGATACCTGTTTCTGTTGATTAATTTTGCCTATTATATTTTTACCTAGTAGGCTAGTAAATAATAATACAATAGATTATTATTATTAACATTATTTAACAATAAACATACGGTGATCCGAACATTAAAATGATTTTGCAAACACTTCACTACTTAATTTAAATTCAAATATATTTGTTATCCTACCTAATCGGTCTGTAAAATGTTCTTTAACTTAATCATTGTTTGTAAATGTAGTAATTGATATATAGCAGGAAAATTATTTTCGTATAAAATGAACTAGACGCCATCGTCGTTTTAAATCTGACATAAATATAACATTACCGGTATCTCTAAACTATTCCTTTCATGTTAAATTATTTATAACGACCACTTCCACATCAGCACCTAGACCTAGGCCTACCACTCTAACACTGCTATCAGTGCTATCACTACCACTACCAATGTGTATCACTGTATCTACACATCTACACTATCTACGCCAAATCCTCAAAATAAATACTTTGTTTGGGTTAAGAAATGACGTTAATAAAATCCCAGCTGAGTAGATTAGGCCTTCATTGTCGTTTTGTTATTGAACAGCTGACATAAAACTCACAGATATCTGGTAGTAACTTTAATTAATTATAGTAACCACAGGCACAGATAAAAGAAAATATTAGCTTTGATTATGGACCTCAGTGTTCCCAACTTAGGGGTTTTCCCCCCAAATTTAGGGGGTAAATAAGTGGGATGGGATTTTTTTAGGGGCTTTATATTTTTAGGGGTATTTTTAGGGATTTTTAAATTTAACTTTTTATATTACCTTTTTTATTGAGAAAAATAAAGGTGTAAAAATATAGGTTCTGGGATAACTCAATCTAGCCAATTTCTAGCGACTTAGCGACATCTAGTACAGTTCCTCGTTACTAAGAATGCGGAGTTATATGAAAAACGAATACGTTGATTGTTGCTAGCTAGTTTACTTGTTTAATTTAAATTCGGACTAGCATTTGTGACGGTTGCAATTTCAAACGCAAGTGTCGAACGCGCATTCTCAATCAAAAATAAGTTGCATATAGTCAAAAATTAGTTGCGGAATAGACTATCTATTGAAATGCTACAAAGTATGATGATGGTCCGATTCACGTTGCGTCGAAATGGTGGATCTTGCACAACATGTAATCCATCCACTAAAATGTTAAGTTTATTAATATAATCATGTATGATTTCAAAATGTCAGAACAGAAGAAAACGAAATTGTATTTGAAGTACCTATTAAATAATTTATAAATAAATAATATAAAAAAAATATTACAGAATATTATTTATTTTATTATTACAATTTATGTATTATTGTTAATTTATTATTTTTTACAGAATATAATTTTTTAGGGGGATTTCCTAGTAATTGTGGTGATTTTAGGGGTTTTTGACTTTTGCTTAGGGATAAATATTTTTGGGAGTTGGTAACACTGAGTTTGTTTATTCTTAAAACTGAAAGCATTACATCTCTCCTTCGAAACCCAAACAACATTTTATCATGTCTATTTAAATTCTAAATACTGTATGTATCTGAGGAAAAATTGAATGTAGCATGCATTTATGTATTTTGGTAGAAGTAACTTTAACAAAATTCATAATACCTACCTAATTATGTTTTAATGTAACATTTGTAATTTACAAATTCAAAGACAATACAGTTATGAATACCCGTTATAACAATAATATTTCGAACGCATTAAATTTTAAATTAGGTATTAAACATAAGTTCAGTAAGAAAAGTTTTCCTTACCTATTTAATTTCACAAACATATAAATTAAAATAAATATAATTGATAGTAAAATATTTTTTTGTGATTAAAAGTTGCTAAGACTATCCTTTCCGATTGACCGATAATATCTATCAGATTACCAATATTCGTAATTTACTAGGGGAGACCCCTGCGTGCTCCGCACGCCAACCCCCGTTGGAACCTTCTAAAAACATGTTATGTTTTATTTATAATAAAGGTGTAGGAGGATTAATAAAACCTCTAAACTAAGATGGTAAATCATGTTAAATGTTCAAATCAAATTATTTCGTATATTTTATAACAACAGTTATAATAAAGTTTAAAAGAACCAGTATGTCTCAGGTGTACACTTAATCAAAAACCTAACCAAAAAGTTACTCACTATCAATTACCGTATATTATTAATAAATAGGTCTACTATATGTCTTATTTAATTTTAATTAGGATGTAACATATTTTTTCTTATTTTTTAATTCCTTAACGTTATTTTTATTGGTTTGTGTGTGTTGAAACATGTGTTGGTTTCTGTATAGGCCTAACTTAAAATATGATTTTGTACTAAAAGCTGGACATCCGAATCAATTATATTATCTATTATTTAAAAATCATTATTTGCTTCCACGAAAGCAGCTGGATTAGTTTGGTTCTTATTATAAACAGCTGTTTTGTATAGAAATGTTTTTAAATTCGTTCCATGTTAATCTTGTGGGTAAAACCCGACCTTTGAGATTAGCTCACGCCATTAAGGATAAGAATTTTTTACATCTAAAACCTTATTGCAAAACTTCGAAATGAGACGAATTTTTTGACAACTCAAACATTAAATTTGGTCTAGAAATAAGGGAGGAGTTGTGTTCACAAAAATCTGCTTCACTTATTATATAAAAACATAGGCACTCTTAGCTTACCTAATGCAGTTATTAGGACATTATTAATAATTGAAATTTCTTAACATGAAACAAAATTTTAATTTCTTTTATTTCTATTACAAATTTGTTGTTTAATGATCATTATATTAATTCGTAAACATGGAAATTTGTAGTACCTTTTTTTAGTATCTTATCTTCTAAAGCGAGAGATAATTGTTTGTCTGCTAAATGGATCTGGAATCTCCGTCTAAGGATTTTTTATTTTTTTATTTTATATTAGGCTTTTGGCCACGAGAAATCGATTGGAAATGGTCACCAGTCTGGGAAAATTCGTTTTCTACGTCTTTTTATTAAATTAAAAAGTGAAATTTGTCCATTTTAAACAATACAAAGCACAACTGATGCAAATGTTTTCAATGCCATTACAATAATCATCTGCTTTCTTTTAAACTGTATATTTTATTAGAGGTAAGCCTAAAATGTTGTATCTATTTATAGTTACCATGGCAACGAATACATAATAAACATACCCTTTATTTAGTTGTTTAATGTTATAGGCCAAACCTAAACGATGTTCACGGAAATTAGCAATAATAGTAGTTATTGACGTGAGCGAACTAGGCCCTAGGAATAAATCGATATTGAAATAATACTTTAATTTAGGCCTGACTTATTTCTGAGGCATAGCGTTGAGATTGTGGTTAATCCTTTAAACTGTATTTTTATTACAGGTAAGCCTAATGTTGTATATACCCTTTATTTAGTTGTTTAATGTTATAGGCCTAACCTCAAAACTCAATAATCCAAATTATTGAAATCATAGCCCTGCTTATAATCGAGCTTTAGCTCGGTCTCCAGGTACTTTTTTATAAAAGGAGAGTAATGAAGTTTTTAAATCATTCGAAAGGTACAGAAAACAAAACTTGTGTTATTGCCTAAGACAATTAAATTAATAAACTAGGTCTAACCTAAAATTGTATTTCTAAGTTGATTATCCGAATCAGCTGATTTATTTGTTATTTTATGTAGTTGGTTGCTATGGCAATGAAAATATAAATTATATTTTTGTAGGCCATGGGTTATATTTTTACTTTCACCATCCTATACGTAGTATATATGGAGAAAGTATTGTTTTCGTCCAAATTTTAAAATTTGAGTTTTTAGTGGAACCATCTGCTTTGGTGATCCCTGAACCCCCAAAAAATGTTTATTGGAATTATCTGTGTTGGTGCTCCCTGAACCCAAAAATATTTTTAGTGGAATTATTTGTTTTGGTGCTCCCTGAACCCGAAAAGTGTTTTTTTGGTGGTGTCTGTCCATGTGTCTGTAAGGACGTGTACAGAGCTGGAGACCATACCAACGGTCCGATTTTGATGAAATTTGGTATGTAGATGTAGTTCTGGAATATCTCCAGGCATTTTTTCAAATTTTTTATTTTTAAGGGGTTTTACCAATGTCCAAAAATGGCCAAAAAACGAGAAAATTCAAAATTTCTCAAAAACGGCTCTAACGATTTTGATAAAAATTGGCTTATTTGTAGCCCTTAATGTATCCTACCATATGCAAAAAACCGCATCTTTCTAAAAATTCTCGTTTAGGTAATAATAATAATAATAACTGATTTTTTGGGGGTTTTTGACCAAAAAGGGTGTTGTTTTTCAAAAAATATCAAAACCTTTTTTCGTGCATCTATACAGGCCTAATTGACATGTTTGGTGCAAATTTGTTCGAAATCGATCGAATAGTTTAAATAATAACAATAATATAAAATCAGTAATTTTTGGAAAATGATAAAAATATATTGTTAGAGACTTATACTATAAACATTATCCAAATTTTGAAAAAATCTGATAAAACTCTGTAGCAAAAAAAAAATGTTTAGTGTTTTTTGTGTGATTTCTAATATTTGCTGACCAATTTTTATTGGGCAACTTCAGATTTGTGTTCAAAACACCAAAAAGATAAAGAGTAGCCATAGGCCTACAACATAAAAAGAACTACACAAAAACTTTCCACTTCAAATTTTTAGTAGCAAGGAACTACTTTGTAATAAGTTTATTGAGTTGGTTTCATCTGAAAAGCCACTATTTCACACCAGAAGAAACTGGTAGTCTAAATATATTTTAACCAGTGCCCTACAAACCAATGTTGGAGGTGAGGATAGTTAAGAACTTCTAAATGAAAATAAATATAGATCAAAAGAGTTACTCCAATTAAAGATGTTTGACTTACTCTGTCCAATTTCAAGATGGCGGCAGTTAACCCATAACATTTTCATTTTACAATTATATTTACCAAAAGTCAATATTCCATGCAAGGTAAGTATGAGTACGAAATTAGTATAATTATTGAAGAATGTTTGTTGTTAATTAGCTGAACTAATTCAACTACTGCTTACTATTAACTAGGGCTTTATTATTTTTGTTGTAACTTGGAAACATTGATTTAGCTTTCTTAATTTCTATAAAACAAAACTTTTAATAATTTTACTCAATGTACAAAAAATCTATTCAACATTTACTCCTGTTATTAAAACTTGCGCGTTATTGTTTTTTAAAGCTTAATTTTGCGTGTAAACACTCCTCGCCTCTCACCTATCATAAACATTCCTTTCCCACGGAATGAAGGGACTCTATTACCACTTACCAGCACTTACAAAAATCCAGAGTTTGCCGGCTATTTCATTTTTTGAACTATTGTCGGTCGCCGGACGGTGCTATAAAAGGTAAACGTTTGGTGCAGGGGACAGGCCTAGTGGCGGCAGTGCAGTGGCACTCCTTCGTCATTCGTCCTTCAAGATCCCTTTCAAGACGAGAATGAAACGTGCTAAGTTTAAATATTTTAATAAATAGTATTAATACTAATACACATATTAATTATTGTTGTGAATGATAATGCATCTAAAATAATAGTCTAGTAACTAGGGTAGACCCCTGCGAGCTACGCATTCCAACCTAAACTTGCTCCTCTCGCACTGCGCGAAATAGTTTATAAAACCTATTTCTGTTACACGGATGATTTATTTTGTCAAGATTAAGTTAAAGTTTATTTTATAATGTTTTCAGAATGAGAAATTTAAGTTTCCTTGTACTGTATATTCACATGTGTTTAAGTATTACAAAACTACCACGCTTTCTGGGCGTTCTATCTCTAATATTATTTATATTAGCCTACACGCAAAATAAATAAAAAGAGAAAAGAAGTAAGTTATGAACTTAGAGGCATATTTTAAGACTATTATGTTTTGTTTACATTCACACACATTAAAAAAAGTAGCCTAAACAATAAACGATAGGCCTATTATACTGCAATATGTTTCGGAACAGATATTTGTATTATAACACGGTAATTTTTTCGTTAATTGCTTTGATTTTGTTTGCTTTTATATTGTTAACCTAACCTAAACAAGCGATGTGTTGAAAAGACATCTCCCGAGGTCGGCTGTTTAGATAAGTTGATAGTAAAAAAGTATTAGGGCAAAATTAATATCTGGAAATATGTATCAATAGGTTTGTAACCTAAAACAAACAACAACAGAAAAGTGCACGATTAAATATAACGATAAAATAAAATAGATTTTTCGTAATCTTTTGATAATAATGAGGCTACATTTTCTTTCATTTAAAACAAACCGCACGAAAATCAGCCCGGTAGATCTCCAGAAATAGTTATCAATAGGGTCACCAAACGTTTAAGTCTATGCTGAATTATTATATAAGATAAGATTTATTGTTTCTACATTTTTTTATTAGTTTAAATTGTGGCAATAGTAATGAATATTCATTTTTATGTCTCCAGTTGCAATAGTTTAACAACTAAGTTAATGTATATCTATAATATTAATAGTTAGTAATGAATAATGGATTGTGTTAATAATAATGGATTGAATAGTTAATCTAAAATTGTGTTGTTATAGGCACGCTCTCCTTAAAACGAAGAACTGAACCGAAAACGAACCATTGTTAATAATTTACACTATTTCCTCCGATTTAGAACTGAACAAAATTGAATCGAACTTATTATTGAATATTCAGTTACGGTAAGTTTTAAGGGGGCACTCCACCCTAAAAATCGTCAAAAACACATTTTTCTACCATTTTTTTTTTTGCAGTTTCATATTCACTATGTTTTTCTGAAGAGATTGATATATAATAAGCAGGGAAAATGTTATTCTAACCCATTCAAATCTAACGATAACTAAAAGCTTGCACACAATTTTGAGTCACTAGTTCAAGGAATATAGAAAGAAAATTTAAATGATAAAAACTTACCGTGAACAAAAACTGAAAGATAAAAAAGGAAAGACCTATGGAGCAGGAGAGTTTTAGTGTAAGTCATTTAAACATACTATGTATACTAGTAATATAAAGAAATACACTTGCAAGATTTGCTTAGCAACTGATGTGGTGTTTGTTTTCCTTTGTGGGCTGTTTCCCGACAATTTACTTTTACACGTTTTGAATCACTATGGCGGAGACATCTCAAGTTCTATAGAGATATCTTCTTGATTTTTATTTTATTTTGAAGATAACATTTCATTCTGTGACCTCTAGCATGGAATTGTTGAAATGTTACCTGTAAATATTTTTTCAAAATTAATCAAAAATATTTAGTATAAAAAAAATTAATAAACAAATTAAGTTATATTTTTTAAATTATTTAAAAAGTATCAATTCCATGCTAGAGGTTGCAATAGACAATCTTCTCTACTAAGCAAAAAAAAACTTTGAACCTATCTTTCATAATTCTTGAGTAAAGCCCGCCATAGAAAACGCTTGTCTAGGGTCTTGAAAATTTGGAAAAATTTAATTCTTACTTATACCAACTACTAAAAAAAATATGGTTATGATAGCTTGAAAAACAAAAGAAATCAGTTTTAGGGTGGAAATCAGTTTCACCTTAAGGAATGTAAAGGTGAAAAGACACTGCCGTCACGTCACGTGATGTCACGTCAAGGGCTAAAAGTGTGGGATGTTGTTTTGAATGGTATGTCAATGGACTAGAATTACATTGTTGTCACCTCACATCTCGGGCATAACGTCACAGATTTCACTCGTGAACTCACGTGACAAAGATCTCTGCTCACACACTTTCGGGAGACGTGAGCTCACGTATTTTCCAAATCATTTCAGTTCAGTTCAACTATTTTGCAATAATTCGAAATAAAAAAACATTAGGCCTATTTTGTAAATATTGGTATGCATATAATAACGTAATATCAAGCTCCTTTCTTTCTTTTTTTTTGTGATGTGCGACTTCCAGTTCAGTTTTGAATCCAAAATCATTCCGAGATATTTAACTTTATCCTGTATGTTATTACATATTAAAAGAAAGTTAAAATATTATATTTTATTTGCTTTTCATTTCATATTGATACATTAAATAGTTTTGATTTTATGAATATTATAAAATAGTAATTAGTGTTGTAAGATTTAGATATGATTTTATGAAACTATAGGCCTATTTGTTAAAATGTTGTAGGCCCCTATCTATATACATTGATATATATAAAAATAAAGATTTTGCAATATTATTTTTATTTGCTTTTTATTAAATATTGATCAGGCACGGACTAACAAAGAAATGATCTAGAAATGTTACGGTGACGGTGCGTGACAGCAGTATTCCTTCTTAGCATGATATTACACTAAATAAGTGACAGTGTGACATCACTGACGTGACGGCAGTGTGTTTCTACTTTTACTCGTGCGCAATGTATTCGTAATATCTGTACAGGGCGCGCGCGCTAATCGCGGCGATCCATCTCCTGTCGGTTTTTTCAACGAACACTGCCTATTCACCGTTCATATTTGGACGGGAGCATGAAAGGTTTGTCGTTTTCAGCGCACATGTGATTATTGTTTTTCAAGATATAAATTTTCCAGTGATTAAATATGGATTGTTCATAAACGAATTTAATGAAAGTAATAGATTCCTTCAGAAACCAAATCATTTTTGGGATCCTCTGCATAAGGATCATTAAAACAAAATACAGTATAGGTATATGAAAGCAGATGCTTGGAGAGAAATATCCACGGAGATAGATGTATCTGCGGTCCAGTGTAAAACAAAAATAATATCATTGTGGAAAAGTCCGCGAATTACTAAATTTATATAAAACGTAGTAAACGATTTTTTAAATTTTTTTCAAAATATAAAAAAGTTTTGTAAATTAGTTTGCTTTTGTAATAAGTTTTCGTTTTTGGTATTTTAAGTTATGTATTAATATTGCTAACGTAAAAGTAATTCGTAAATTGTCAAAATTAGGAACAATTTTCAGTGAGTAGTGAACCAAAAGACTATGACAATTATTTTAGTATTGATTGAATGACTAACATTGATAGTAAATTTAACATTTTAAGAATCCATTACCTTGTCAATAATATAGTTAGTAAATTACTGTTTTATCTAACTATTTTATTATTGTAAATATTTGTACATACACATTTTAAAATTTATAGATTTACCCTATAAACTCCTCTCCCCCACTTAAAAAAAACTACTATTTTATTTAAATGTTTTTTGTTGTTGATATCCATAAGCTAACCCTTCATTGGTAGTACAATACCATTTTATTTAACTGTTTTGTGTTTGTAGCTATTCATATTGAAAGGAAACAACATTTTTATATTTCATTTGTGAACAGTTGTAAATAATTTCTGCACATGTTCATTTTAATATTAATTATTTAATGCAAAAGCTATCACCTCTATTGATAGTAAATTATTAATTTATTTAACTATGTCGTGTTTGTAAATAATTTCTGCACTTGTTCATTTTAATATTAATTATTTAATGCAAAAGCTATCACCCCTATTGATAGTAAATTACTAATTTATTTAACTATGTTGTGTTTGTAAATAATTTCTGCTCATGTTCATTTTAATATTAATTATT
>JAGFPH010005683.1:19248-45621 GCA_018207615.1 Philaenus spumarius
GGATTTAACCTTTGAATTAATTTTATATTGTTTAGTAAAACTA
Source organism: Philaenus spumarius (assembly GCA_018207615.1). Taxonomy (NCBI): domain Eukaryota; kingdom Metazoa; phylum Arthropoda; class Insecta; order Hemiptera; family Aphrophoridae; genus Philaenus; species Philaenus spumarius. The sequence continues at coordinate 19,292 of JAGFPH010005683.1, forward strand.
AAAAAAATATTTGGGGGAAAAAACATTTTACCTACACATTTATGTACTTTCAAACTACATATTTTGATAAATTTTTATCTTTATTGAAGTATTTTTTATTTTGAATAATTTTGTTTTGTTTTCTTAACCAATTCGAATAATGTTTTTAATATTTTGTAGCTTATAATATAAACTTGTTGGAAATAGAAAACCATGTGCTGTTTCAAAAAAAGTTATTAGGTTAGGCCTATATTTAAAAAAAATTATTTTTCAAATTTTTTGTGTTATTATAAAAATTTAATTTAGTATTTTTATGGCTATAGTGTTTTCCATACCCAAAAACTGTCTAAATAAGTCCATAATAAACTGGTTAAACTTTTAAAGGCCTTGGTCTAATGCTTTAGATTTTATTCAATCAAAAATTACATCCAAACATGGAAAAGTAAACTTGCGAGAAACGGAGTTCAAAGTTTCAACACTGTGCAATCGCAAAATGCGCTACATTTTTATTATTTTTTTTTTTTTTGTAATATGATAAAAATAATCACAAAGGCCTAAAACTGTGCATGCATACTCAAAAAAGTATGTAGAATGCAAAAATTTTATAAAATGCTGATTTTTAGTTTCGGATTCCCTTAAACAAACAAATGATACCAAAATCATAGTTTTGTTCAGCGTTTTACTTTGAAAGAGGTTTCAGTTTTTAATATGCTTTTGTAAGTTTATTATGTATCTGTGTAATGGAGTCTTTGAACGTGATTTTCGCCCCCTTCAAAACGTCGGATTGATTTTAAACTTTGCACACTTATTAAGGACCGATGACAATGCAATATTAATTTTGTTGGGTGTAGTAAGTGAGCACTGATCATGGTCCACAGAAATGTTTTTCGGGTGTCATTAAAAACTGTATATACAGGGTGATTCACGACGGCATGCACTCACTTCGTTAGCTCATTTATGTTGTTGGGTGTAGTAAGTGAGCACTGATCAATGTCCCCAGACTAAAAAATAAGATTAGAAAATAAGAAAATTTAATTATTTATTTTTTAAAGTTAACTTTTGTTTTTCTTGAATATAAATTTTATCTTATTTAAAAGAACATGAATTTTCTCAAAGAACAAATTTATGAATGGTTTAATCATGAACATATTTTATTTTAATTTTTCTTGCCAATGATGCTTTACCAAAGGTCACAATTCACAACGTTTGCTTCTAATATATACAGGGTGCCTCCCAACCATTCTACCAAAATTTACCAGTTATTCAGTAGGTCAAAACTAGCAAATAACACAATATAACATGTGTCCTATCATGATTAGTTTAGAAGTTGCTATCTTACGAACGGTCTAAGGTTTATTGAAACCCAGCATTCAAGTTTATCACATTGGTTTATAACAACCTGGTTGGATTTTATATTTCTGAACTCACCCGTTTCAAGATGGCGGATTTTCAAACTTTTCAAAGTTTAATATCTAAAAAACTAAACATTTAATGAAAACTATATAATCCAAAGAATGTAGATCTATCTATACATAATTAATTTGCTAGGGGATATTTTGTGAGTAGAACTCCTCCTAGAGTTTTTAACCGATTTTGATGTTTTGGTGTCATTTTACAGAGCTCACTCTGAAGTTGTGCTTCCCTTAAAATGAGCTCAATGTATGTTATGGGCTTCGCCTCAGTGGCCCTCAAAGTTGCCATGTTAATCTTATGGAAGGTCAATCTTAAGGAAGAAGAAGAAAGATTTCTTTTGATTTTATCAGGGGCACAAAAAACAGCTGTTCGTATGAAAAGCTTAAAACAGCTGATTTTGATCAACAGCTGATTTTGATCAACAACTGATTTGGATCAAAAACTGAATATAATTTTTTAGGTTAGGTAAATCAAGCAATAGCGAAGCATTGCCATGCCCACTAGTAATATAATTAAAGACAAATCCAACTAAACGGCGTATCGGTTTTTATAATCGAGTCAAGGGTAACAGTGAAAATACAATGAATCAGTCCGAACTAGTTTCCACGATCACTTTCCGTGTATGTAGTATTCGTAATCATCGAAAACTACTTTCAGCCAGAATTATTATACTTTAAGAGTTACTTTTGACTCAATTATAAAAATTTATACGCCGACTAATTTATCTTTGAGTTCTCTAGATTGTTTGTATCTTAAATTTGTTAGTAACACCTTAAGAGGGCATTCCACCCTAAAAATCGTCAAAAACACATTTTCAACCATTTTTTTTTCTTTTCAGTTTCTTATTCACTATGTTTTTCTGAAGAGATTGATATACAATAAGCAGGGAAAATGTTATTCTAACCCATTCAAATCTAACGATAACTAAAAGCTTGCACACAATTTTCAAGGAATATATAAATAAAATTCAAATGATAAAACTTACCGCGAACAAAAACTGAAAGATACCTATGGAAGGATGAGACCTATGGAGCAGGAGAGTTTTAGTGTAAGTAATTCAAACATACTAGGCTATGTATACTAAGTCAATATAAAGAAATACACTTGCAAGATTTGCTTAGCAACTGATGTGGTGTTTGTTTTCTTTTGTGGGCTGTAAAAATTTTATTTTTACGCGTTTTGAATCACTATGGCGGGCATATTTCAAGTTCTATTAGAGATATTTTCTTGATTTTTTTTTTGTAGATAACATTTCATTCTATGGCCTCTAACATAAAATAGTTGAAATTTTATCTTTAAAGTCTTTTTCAAAATTAATAATTAATTTTTAGTTTTGAAAAATATTTTAGTAAATAAAATAAGTTATTGTTTTTTAAAATTATTTAAAAAATCGCAATTCCATGCTAGAGGAATTTATAGACAATGTCCTCTACAATGTAAAAAAAACTTTTAACCTATCTTTCATAGTTCTAAACTTAGGCATGCCATAGTAAATGCTTGTTTTTTTATGAAAAAATGCCCCCCTATGAGGGAATGAAGGGTCTGTGATTAAAGTTAGTTCTTACTTATACCAACTCTTTAAATAAATAAAGTTATAATAGCATGACAAATTAAATAAATTGGTTTTATATTGGAGTGCCCCCTTAAGTTGTTTAAAATATTCAACTTTGAAACATTTGAACCCCCACGATCTTGAATCGGATAATGTCAGCAAAACAAATGTTGTACATTTGTGTAAACCAATGTGCTAAACTTTTACGCTGACTTCATAATTTACTTTGAACTGCCCATTAGATAATATTTTGTTCATAAAAACGCACACACACTTACACATAAGTTAGGAAACATGATATATTGTATTATTTGCTATGTTTAACCTGCTGGTTAAACTGGTGAAGTTTGGTGAATGGTTGCGAGACAGTCTGTATATTAATTTAATATGTTGCTATTTACACATTTTCGACTCAGTAAAAAAAAATAAACAGTCTTTCCCAGTTAATACCTAAGTTGCACATACCGTTCACCAATATTATTGAGAGAATTAGCCCCCACAAATTACCATTATAGGCCTAATTTATATATTAGTTACAGTCGCTTTGTATCACACTGTCGAGGTATTGTTAGTTATTTTTCCAAAATACATCTTACTTTTGATATACTATTTTAGTTTATTTAATTATTTAACCATTATGAATATAAAAAATGTGTATGCATTTAAACGTCGTTTAAATTTAAAAAATCTCGAGTTTTACGGAAATGAAAAACTGAACAAGTCAAAAAATATTGCTATAAAATCTAAATATTTTATTGTGACGATATAGAAGACCCTTAAAACAACACAAATTAATCACTATGATACCCACTATCCAATTGACGACCACAGATTTAATATAGACTATGCAAAGCCTATGTTAATCTTACGTAACTTTAAACTTATCTAATTGATAGTTACAGAACCACTTCTGTTCCACATCACCAATCTTCGAAACAAGTCTAGAAAGAGATAAGACTATCAGATAAGATTGTACCGACGTAACAGTTTATTAAAGTAGGTCAGATTCTAAAAATGGCGTGACGCGTTTGAAAGATTTCTACAAAATTACAATGTTTTTACAAAACAAAATTAAATTCTCAAACTATATTCGACAATGTTTCGCAATATTAGTTCTGTGCAGTTTTTGTGAGTGCAGTTACGAAGGTAAGTCGAAGGTGCATAGTTCGGTCGGTCCATTGTAGTATGGATCGATTTTCCTGAACCATAACTTGATTAAGTTTAATTCACGATATAAATTAGATTTCCTGTCGTGATTCAATTATAAACACAAAGGGAAGGAATAAGCTTTTAGCATAGTCGCCATTCCGATTATTATATATTTAATATACAACTTAGAATATTTTATTAATGCTAATTGCTTTCATCACAAGTATTACACAGTGTTCAAAAAGTCCCTTTAACAACTTTCATTATTTTATTTTTGTTACTGAAAATGTGTTACGTTGTTTATATCTTGTGTTGCATAACGGGCCAAATCTTTTGACATATTTTACCCTGTATAATTTTTACGGTGTTGAAGGGGGTATGGGTTAAACAATTTCAAATGTAAAGTTAGGTCACGTAATACACCATTGTAAAGCTTATTAAATGAGAAAAAGAATGGCGTAAACTAAAACTTAGTCTCTTGCTTCGTTTCAAAATGGACAGTAGAATTCCTGAAAAATTATATTTTTAATAATATCAAATCAGGAAATTAATTTGTTAACATTTGGAATAAGTAAGATGTTGAGGGTATTGCTTTATAGTGAACAAAACAAGATGGTGGATAACTGGAAAACGAAGCACTTACGAACCTATGTTTATGTGAACTCTTTCATTATTTTCACTAAGTAAAATACGTCCTGAAAGTTATTCCGTTTTTTACTGAATCAGACTGTATATTTTGGGATATTTTAAATTTGCGTCTTGCAATTTGTTAATTAAACCCATTTTTTTGGTTGAAAATACAGTTTGGGTTTAGGTAAAATGATTTAAATAAATTTGTATTTTAACAAACAATTTTGTCTATTTTGAGTGCAAAACTCTTTATTGTTAAAAACCTCTGAGGACATAAATTCCTTTTTTTTAATAAGCTTCTTTGAGTTTATGAAATAGCAAAATTAATCATTGATAGGAGTTAATTAGATAGGAGTAAAAGTACTGTAATAATTTTCTTGTGTTGGTGAATAATGTGTATTCGTTGAATGTGTTCTTTTTGTAGCCGGAGTTGCGTGACTCACTCTGCCATACTTCTGAGTCAACTTTCAGTTTACATAATTTATTTTTATATTTTATGATTTAAACTCTATATCATATGCAATGCTGGTAAATTTGTATTATGTGTTAGTTACGTTGCTATAACAAATAACATTTGCCCAAAACCTAAATTAAATAAATAAACAATAATTTGCCAAAGTATTTTAGGCGACCTTAATGTTAAGGTGTTTAAGTGCATGCCTACAAAAGTACTAGGTTAATGTTTGGTTAATGAACATGTATGTCTTAATAAAAAAAGGTGATTCTACTATGATAGCCATTTGGATAATTTTGAATAAAAAATGGCATTGCACTTCATTTGACTGTAGTTGGTGGATACAATTTTTGAAATATGTATTTAGTATTCATAAATTCAGAAGTGAATAGAAAATAATTCCACTACGCAGCTGAACCGCTGAAGTAAGTTGTGCGTATTTCCAAAATTTAGTTTTTTTATGTCTTAGTGTTTTAACCAACTCTTTAGAAAATTGTTATAATCACGAAGGCTCTGGATAGCTGAACAAATACATTAGTAGAATTTTTGAGATTGCACCTTGCATCCTGGGATTAGGGACTGCTTCGCTTCGCTCGCAGCGTTGGCCTCAGATCAGAAGCTTTTTTTACATGACCAAAATCGATGTAAACGTAAAATACTGTATAAGTACCAGGTTAGTTAGGCCGACGGACTGGATGGAAACTATCGAAGCTAAGCAGTCCATTATCCGAAGCCGCACAGGTTACGGGATGGAAACTAGCGAAGCTAAGCAGTCCATCATCCGAGGCCGCACAGGTTACGGGATGGAAACTAGCGAAGCTAAGCAGTCCATTATCCGAAGCCGCACAGGTTACGGGATGGAAACTAGCGAAGCTAAGCAGTCCATGATCCGAGGCCGCACAGGTTACGGGATGGAAACTAGCGAAGCTAAGCAGTCCATTATCCGAGGCCGCACAGGTTACGGGATGGAAACTAGCGAAGCTAAGCAGTCCATGATCCGAGGCCGCACAGGTTACGGGATGGAAACTAGCGAAGCTAAGCAGTCCATGATCCTAGGTCGCAAGATCAATATGCAAACTCTCAAAGAGAGATTTGTCGGCTTCGAGCGGAATGAAGCAATGTCTAACTGGCTGAGATGCATAGAAATTCTACGAATACATTTCGTACACTCGGGCAGCTATTCAATGTCTTCGTGAGTAGACAAATTTCCTAAACAATTGGTTGTAATATTACAATATGTAAACTTAATTTTGGAAATTAGCTCAACTGACGACAATGGTTAATTATTTATTGCTCATTTCAAAGTCGTGCTTTCCTCCAGTTCCGTAATATAGAACAATCACTAGATTATGTTTGGTGATTGAATGTTTCTTTCCTATACAATCGCAATATATTTCTTAATTTTTAATCTTACGAATTTTACATTATAATTAACATAATGAAAATGACCCTACATGTTGTATTATAACTCGGATACTTACAATTGTTAACTTATTTATAATGTGTAAGTTTTATATTTTACAGAATATGAAGATGCAGATTTCAATTTTCCAATTTTCTACACCTTGAAACAGGTTTTTGATGTTATTGACGAACAAGCTGTAAGTACAACATAGTATTAAATATAATAATATCGCTTATTTTGGTAATAACGAATACACACAACACATTGCACATGGCTTAATAAGTTAAGAGAGCCTTAATTTGTATACTGGTATGTTTTAGTTTGAATTTCATGAGCATTGTTTTACTCTAAAATATAAAACAAAAATAAATTAGTGAAATAAATAAAAACCACAGCTACAATAATTGTAATACATTTAGTTAAAATGAATCAATAAATAATAAAAAACACAAACAGTGAAACATAACAACACTAGCAAATAAACACAAATAACAAAAACGAAAACAAAATAAACAGTCTTAAGTAGTTTTACGTTATTTTACGTTTCTTTTTGATTACATTATCAATTCTAACTCTTTTTGTTAAAATAGTTTAGTTATATATAAGTCAATATTCTTAAGGAGAAGCCTTAATTTTTGACCAGTAAATGGGAAACTTCTTATATCACTACATTACACACTATACAGCAAAACTTTGTTAAAATGTGGTTAGGTTATTCAAAAAACATTCGCCATATGAGTATTCCAGTGTGGGCTATATACCTAGCTCATGCTATAAAACTAATAACTGCCTTCGCTGTCACTGTGCCTAGCAAATGTGCTCAAGGTATATTCCGATTAAATGTTCAGCATAACATAAACACTTTTTTTTTATTACGGTACCTAAATGTAAAATGCAAGTTCATCACATATTTAAGTGCAATCAATCAAATGTCAGGGTCTTAATTTATGACAAGTTGAGCTGGCATGGCCACATTAGCAGTATTAGTGCCAAAATTAGCTCAGGTATATTTATTTCTACTGAGAAATTTGAAGCTGTACCGTCATACATCGATACTTATGACAGCCTATTATGGGCTAGTGTATCATTATTTGAACTATGGAGTTCTTCTTTGGGGAAACTCATCGGTTCAGAATATGAAAAGAGTGCTTGTCTCGAAAAAAAGAGCCATAAAGCTTATTGCGGGGCTAAATAAAACACAAAGTTGTAAAAACTATTTCTAGAAATTCGAAGAACTTACACTTTCGTGTACTTACACACTTGAAATATTTATTTTTATATTCATGTGTGATCAAGTCCAAAATATGGATATACACAACTACAGCACCATGCAAGCTTGTGCGTATCGTGCCAGACAGCACAGGTTAACTTATATAATGAACTTCTCTCACAAGCTGGTAGAAAGTTCACGAATAAGCTTCCTAAAAACATTAAACATTCACCAAACTTTTAAGAACAGTCTTAGACAATTTGTATTGTCTGGATGCATTTACTCGGTGGATAAGTTGATCGTACTATTTCTTGATAGATGTGATAATATGTCCTGACTGAACTGAAACTTATTCTTACGATACAAATTATTTGTTATGTATTGTAATAAATATTAATAAACAAATTCAGCTAAGACAAAATTAATTTTTTAGGTCAGTTTTTCTTTATTGAAAATTAACTGCGAAGGATTTGAAATAAGTACCCAATAAGCAATTTCAAAGGAGATTCAGGTCCAATTTCATGTCATAAGCTGCTGTTAAAGTTAAGGCCTTAAAATAAAAAATTATGTTAGTTCCATGAACGAAATTTTAATTTGAAATATTCATTATGTTTTATGATTAGCTAATTTTAATAAAGAATAAGTTTTATATGAGACTGAATTGTAGTTACGTAGTACAGTTTACCTTAGCAACATTATACATTAAATTAGTAATCGAATATATTTATATGTTATACGAAGATCTACGAATGTTTCCAAAGCTAAACGAATAGGTATCTTCTTTAAATTTGTATAAATGAATATATTTTATATTGATAAAAAAAGGTTGTATTTATATTCATTTTATAACCTCAAAGGAAATCTTATAACGCATTATAGCCTACCTTAATTCTATAACTCATATTCAAAATAATAAACTTCAGAAGATAATACATTATTAATGATTGTAGTTGTTAACATAACCCCAAAGTACAATCTACGCTGGGTTTTGTACAGATTATGGATGAAATCAGCTGTTATATTATATGTTACTCACCTACGTACGTATACATACGTACGGACGTACACTCGCTTTTATAGGAGTTGATTTAACAATTATCAAAATATTAGGGTAAAGTTAATTTAGTAAGTTCATAGTAACTTATCATTAGGTAAAATTTAGAGAAAAATAAAATTTTAAAACGAAATAATCAGAAATTGTATATTATATAATTTGTACAGCTTCTTACGTACAATGCTTCAAAGCAGTATCAAGTAATATGAACCTTTGTAAGTAATTTCAATTAAAATTCTAAATGTTATTAAATTGGTAAAGTAGTAGATATCAAGTTAGTGCTATGATATGTAAAATGTTTTACTAATAATTAATTATACATTTGATACAAACTTCAAATGCCTCTAAAGTTATTTCAATCAAGTGACTTTTAATTCACCTCTCGAGAAAAGCAAATTCGAAACTCGCATCCGTTGGAGGACCAAAATTGCTCGGTTTTTCACACATTGGAGCTTTCACACGTTGAATGCTAAAGACGCATACAATGAAATAACCTTACAAAATATTTTCCAAATGACGTTTAATAAAGTTAAAATTTGATTTATGAATCAAACTGATAAATAATCGCAATATCAACTCTTATAAAAGCGAGTGTACGTGCGTACGTATGTACACGAGTACCATATAATATAACAGCTGCTTTCATCCATCATCTGTAATACTTAAACAAAACCAGTGTAGATTATACTTTGGGGTTATGTGAAGTAAATTTTCTTTAAATGAGTTGTAGAACTAATGTATGCTATTATATTTGCTTTGAAGTTATAAACTGTATATAAATACAACGTTTTATCATCAAAATGTTCGTTTATACAAGTAGAAGAGAATATTCGTTTAGCTTCGGAAACATTCGTACATCTTCGTATAACATATAAACATATTCCAATATTAATTTCTTCATCATAATAATAATAACTTCTGAATAATTTGATTTATCAATATGAAATAAAAAGTAATTTAAATTTAAAGATAATATTTTTATATTTCTTTAAATTTATAATAACATTCATAAATACTAAATTTTAAGAAATATTTCTACAGTTTTATAATTCTTATAATTGTACTCAGTTACCGAGTTAAACTCCCCATCAGCATAGGGTTAGGTAGGCCTAGATGAAGTGTGTTGTTTTTATATAGTACTAGCTGACCCGTACAGCGTTGCCCGTGGTGGTTGGTATTTTCAGTCTTTTTGACGTAATTGTATTTTTTCTAAGTGTTCAGTTAGTGAGTAGTATTTGGCTTTTATATATATATATAGATCTTAAATAATAAAAGCACTATTGCCATAATAACAAAAGATCTGAAATTAAGATTTTAGTAACTTTGATCCTCCCAAACCCCTCTTAAAATTTCGAAATTTTTCATACCCTTTCTTAGTGAGCACCTATGTCCCTAGAGGAAGCTACATACCAAATTTCATTCCAATCCGTTCGGTAGTTTTGAAGAAATCGTTTTTTAATAAATTTGATCCCCCCAAACCCCCGTAAAATTTCGAATTTTTTCAAACCCTTTTTTAGTGAACACTTATGGTCCTAGAGGAAGCTACATACCAAATTTCATTTCAATCCGTTCGGTAGTTTTGAAGAAATCATGGTTTAATAACTTTGATCCCCCCAAACCCACCTAAAATTTCGAATTTTTTCAAACCCTTTCTTAGTAAGCACCTATTGCCCTAGAGGAAGCTACATACCAAATTACATTCCAATCCGTTCGGTAGTTTTGAAGAAATCGTTTTTTAATAAGTTTGATCCCCCCAAACCCCCCGTAAAATTTCGAATTTTTTCAAACCCTTTCTTATGGAGCACCTATGGCCATAGAATAAGCTACATACTAAATTTAATTTCAATCCGTTCGGTAGTTTTTGAGAAATCGTGATGAGTGTGTCAGTGAGTGAGTGAGTGAGTGGTATTTCGCTTATATTGTATATAGATTTTGTATAAATGATATGTATCTAATTAATCCGCCTGTGATTTTTCACGGGAGTTTACTAGTAGAAAATAAATTTAATTTGTGATAAATAAATACATAAAAAAGGGTTTGAACGTTAAAAGGGGAATACTTCTTAAAGAAACTCTCTACGCGCCTGAGATATTCTCTCTATCTATATCTCATCATTCATGTGGCAAAGCGGATTTTCCGGAATTCACCAGAAATATTTCACTGTCACGACATAATTCATAAGCTGGATGCGATTAAAATTCAAAGGTTTCCGGAAATTGAGACCCTTTCGAAGAGCTCGGTGTAGTCTCATAAATCTGTAATCTTATTAACTGTGAAATCGCTTTCCCTCTCGTCCGAAGGATAAAGGAAGTATGTAATCGATTCTGACATCTTTTCTCTCTAGGACAGATTTATGCGTTATTGGTTAAAACTGGCAAGGAGGTTAGACAATGTATAACGACATTATAACATAATACATACACTATATAAAATATTATTTTTAAATATTACAATAATCTAACAATACAATATAAATATTTATTAGAGCATTGGAAAGATGAGCTATTGAAGTGACTCTTATGGTAAGACCTAAGGTCGAGAGTGGTCAATGAGCACCGATCATGATCTCCAGAACACATTTTTGGGTGTCATTTAACATTATATTTATACGTTATAGCCTATACAGAGTGTTCATAAAGCCCCTTTAACGCAGTACATTATTTTGTTTACTGAATATAAGTTAACAAAACATTGTATGTATCTTGTGTTGTATAACAGGACAAATTTTTGACATGTCTGATCATCTGTGATTTTGGGGGGGGGGGGGGATAATTGGTTTAACAATTTCAAATATAAAGGTAGGTATGTAAACCACCTACCATTGAAAAGCTTATTAAAAGAGAAACACAATGGTGCAAACTAGAGCTTAATATTTTGCTCCGTTTCAAAGTAATAGACAATCAAAGTTCAGGAAAATAACATACAACCAATTTATTCCTAATATTAATACATTAATAACTTGCTTTGATGTTATGATAACAATATCATTTTCCAGACCTTTGATTGTTCATGACATTGAAACTAAGCAAGTTACTAAGCTCGAGTTTAGGCCACTCTGTTTCTCTTTTAATAAGTCTTTCAATGGTGTATTACATGACCTATCTTTATATTTGAATCACTCCCTTCCCCCTCAAGCCCCCAAAATTATAAAGATTCAGATATGTCAAAAAATATGTCCTATTATGCGGCACAAGATACACACAAAGTTTTGTTAATTTATTTTCAATAACAAAAATAATGAGGGGGTTAAAGGGAATTTATGAACTCTCTGTATGTGTTTGCACAATAACGGCTGCATTTTACTTCCGTTATGGTCCAAATTTGGTACACACGGTGCTAGGACGGGTTCCAAAATATATCCTACAACGTTTTCTTACAGGAAGAAACAATTGTTTTTTATTGTTTATTTTGTGAACTGGAATACATTTTTATTTTGATTTTATATAATCAAATAATGCAGTATTAATAATTTCCGCAAGTTTTTTTTTTTACACGATCTTATAGCCCGTCTGGTCACACCAAAATCTTTAAAAACAAAAATATCATAAATGAACCCGTTTAAAACCCACGTGCAGGTAGCTTCTGATCCCAGCCTCGATGCAAGTTCCTCTGCTGCGAGGGAAACTAAGTATTACATAATCATAGGCCTCAAGATAGAAGTTAAAACTAGCAAGATCAATTTTGTTTTGCTGCGGGCTTTATTATTCGCGTTATTATACGACTGGCAGTGGAAAAGCTCAGCCGTCGTCCTCGGCTCAGAAGATGCCTTCACTGTAAAATCCCACACGTGCATTTGAACCGGGTACTTTATGGTATTTTACGTTTTATTGATTTCGGGGGAACCAAGCGAGCTAAACGGTCGTGTAATAAACAAAAATGTGCAAATTAATATCCTACATTATTTTGTGTAGTTAAAACACCAATCAATTTTCATTATAACAAGAAAAATCGTAAAAAAAAAAAACAGTTACTTCCTGTTAAAAAAACGTGTTTTCGGTTGTTGGATTTTTTCGGCTAACGAATTCTTCCGAGCGGCTTAGAAACCCAAACTGTTTGGACCAAACAGAATTCAAATGCGGTCGTTAGAGTGCGAACACGTATATACATATAACATTTTAATTGTCACAACAAAACAAGTTCTGGAGACCATGATTGGTGCTCATTTACTACTCCTTACCTTAGGTCTTACCAAAAAGGTCATCTTTCCTATAGAAATTCGCTAAAAATGAGGTAAGAATTTCAGATTTTCCCTCCTTTTTGAAGTCTACTAACGAGGGCGCTGAATAGCTGCCTCAGTGTACAAAATATTATATAAGTAGTATTTGTTTCCACCTGATCCTCCTTGCCCGGTTCACGCACTGCTTCGTTCCACTCAATCCACTCGGATTATAGACTTTTTCGCTTTGCTCACGGTAAACAAACTAGAATCGCAATTTTGAAAAATACCGGGTACTTTTACGGTATTTTACATTCATCGGTTTTGGGGAAACCAGGCCATAAGGTCGTGCACAGAAAAATTGCAGAATAATATCCTGTATTATTTGTTTTTAGATAAATAACAAAAATTTCATTCTAGTTTGAAAAATCTTAAACGAATTTTACTTTCGATCAAAGAACGGGCTTCCGTTGGATTTTTGGTTAACTCATCCTAGTGACTTAGAAGAAAAAACTTGTGTACCTAATTTGGACCAAATCGGACGTAAAATTTGGCAGTTAGAGTGTGAACATAATATTATATTAGAGCTTTATTCATTTATATACCGGGTGTCTTAAAAGTCCACCGCCAATTTTTTGTATTTTTTTTTATTAATGGCAATAGACAAATTTGCTTTGGGGAATGTTAACATGACCAACAATTGAGTTTTTCGGTGTATCATAAATTTCAAATCCTCCCAAAAAATTTTATATTTTGGGGGTAAGTCGAAAATTTTAAATGGGAACCACTAATAAGTTGCACTTAGTTTTAAAGGTCTTGATAAAAGTAGAAGCTTTATCGCAATCCGCAGGTCTGTATCCAACATAATGGCCCCAAAGTTATAATTTTCCCAAAAAACTCCTATTTGAAGTTTCATTAATAATTATGTTGCAATGAGTAAAACATTTAGCACTCACCTCATTTTCATTCAGATTAAGTGCTCGAAATAAGAACTATTGACTTCTTGACTTAAATGCAGCCTGGACTCAAAGTGTTGCCTAACATTTCCCCAACATTTCTGGTGTGATAAGGTGACAAGCGTGTTCGATCCTTACTATGTTTTATGACTTAGATTGAGTGACCTACTGGATGAAACCCTTGTAAAAAAATAACAGATGTATTATCTTTAACATTTTGATGTTATTTAAATGGGGAAAAATTATTTTCTAAAAATAAAATGTTTTCCCCTTTTAAATAACTATAAAATTTTAAAGATGATACATCTGTTATATTATATAATTAAAAACGAAAATAGACATTCGGACAAAAAAACAAGATAGACTACTGCCAAAGTAACGTTTTCGTTTGTACCAAATTTTCCGCAAATAATGTTAGGCTTCTTAAATATGACTTTTTACAAGACTATAACACTAAAGCCATTCATTGTAGGGAGGAAACATAGAGTTTGGTCCGTGCATACAAAACGATTAAGAGATTGATATTTTTATAATAAAAATGATGTTTTTTTTTTGCAGAAATACTACCCAGAAGAGGTGAAACAGCTGTATGACGCCTACCATGAGAAATGCAACATATCTTTCGAAGTACCCATTCAACCCGGAGGCAGGAAGAAGCCGTTCATTGTCATAGAAGGGAACTATAGAAGTAGTAAGTAAGCCTTTGAAGTGGCTACGTAATAAGTATATAATTGTATGCTTTATATTTAACTAGCTGACCCGGAATAATTATTTTGGTAAAATAAATGCGACAAATGATCGTGATTTAGTAACTTTGACCCCCCCCCCCTCTTAGGGAGCACCTATGGCCCTAGGGGAATCTACATACCAAATTTCGTTCTAATCCGTTCAGTAGTTTTTGAGAAATCTTGATTTAGTAAATTTGACCCCCCCCCCACAAACCCCCAAAATTTCGAATTTTTTGAAAACCTTTCTTAGTTAGCACCTATGGCCCTAGAATTAGCTACATACCAAATTTCGTTCAAATTCCGTTCAGTAGTTTTGGAGAAATCTAGACTTTTAGTTATTTTAATCCCCCCAAACCCCCTCATAAAATTTTGAATTTTTTTAACCCTTTGAGTGCCTATGGCCCTAGAGGAAACTACATAACAAATGTCATTCCAATCTGTTCGGTAATTTTGGAGAAATCGTGATTTAGTAATTTTTACCCCCTAAACCCCCCTAAAATTTCCAATTTTTTAAAACCATTTCTTGGTAAGCACCTATGGCCCTAGAGGAAGCTACCTACCAAATTTCATTCCAATCCGTTCGATAGTTTTGGAGAAATCGTGATGAGTGGGTGAGTGAGTGGTATTTTGCTTATATATATATAAATTAGGGGCTCGCTTCGCTCACCAACCCCGGCGGCGACCCATGTCGAAGCCAATGCAAACAGATTATTGTATACCCTGATATTTTCACAGAAATTACGATTGAGCGACGACCTATACGTAGCTAATGTAAGGCAGACATTGAAATAGGCTCGACGAAATCCAGCAATTCGAATTTCGGAATGCGTTGTAGTTTCACAGTTAGCACTTAAATAATCGATAATCAACATTGCAAACAAATTTTGATATTACCAACTAAAGGAAACAATACAATATGTAACAACAGATGTTTAACTTAAAATATGTTTGACTTATGTTTGCTCTTACCTAATCTAAATATACTGTTAGTTGTGAAGAATAACGTATTGATTCTAAATTTGCTACCAAATTGGTTGCAAATACATATTGTGTTTTGGTTCATTGATCCATATCACTTGTTTTATTTTTAATATTTAGCAACAGATGTTTAAATTGAATTATAATTTAGTAAGTATCATTCGTTGATTTTTGTTTGTGTTTGTCAATCTAATATGGAAGTTGGTTGTACATACTAATAAACTGAATCTAAATTCGCTTAGTCGGTTGCTATGGTAATGAATGTAAACAAACATGCGTTCCTAAACTTTTATCCGAACAGCTGTTTTATCAGAACTTTTACGCTTTAAAATACAATTTTTTCTAAATCCTTTCTTAGTGTACGTCTATGACCCCATAATAATATACCTTTAAATTTTCGTATTTGTATCTAAAGTAGTTTTTGTTCTAAGATGATTCTATGTCTGTCAGTCATTCAGTCAGGACAAAGCCTCTTATCTCTATGTCCTAGTATAAAAATTATAGTATTTCCACTCGGCCGTGATACCTGACTTCTCGAAACTCAACTCCCCCTCCACTAGGTGAGTCATTGTTTGCCACCGGCAGGCCCGGCGAGCGCGTAGGGAGAGAGGGGGGGGGGGGTTGAGTTCCGAGAAGTCAGGTATCATGGCCGAGCGGAAAGACTATAATGTATCTTTGTTTCTTTGTCCTCTATAGATTCAAAAACTATGAGCACTAAAACTTTCAAAGTTTATCCATATTAATGCCAGTAGACAATATTATAATTATAATTACTACAGTCTGAGGGGTTGAAATGGGGGTTGCTACCCCTACACAATAAATATGAATTAAAGTAACTTCTTAAAAGCTATAAAGATAAAATTTTGTAACATTAAGCTTAATTGATATAAAACACCATTTTTGCAATTCGATTACCTAATTCAAAGGGATGAAATGGAATAACTACTCTTAAAATTAAACAATCATTAATTTATACACTAACATTTTCTACATGCTCAAAAACTTCTCTACAAATTACACTAAAAATTGCACGCATACAATTATTGTTTAGAGAATATGGTCACTATAATCAAAGATTTTAAAACGGGTAGTTACCCCTATAAAATAATTAAGCACGTAAAGGGTTCACTATGTGTATAGATTAAACAAAATTGAAGTTCAAATTGTCTTAGATGTATTAGTGAACTCCACCTTAGGAAACCACCTTAGTTTGCACTTTTTATAATAAAACGCGGTCTAAATTATAATATCTATTTTGCTTGGAATCGTTTATACAATTATTCTATTCGAGGAAAGTCCCCTGCCTGCTTCGCACGCGGCCCTAACGGTCACTCCACTTAGTTGTATTTAATTGATTTAGTGTATTCTTTATTTCAACTACCTTAATTACTTGCCACTGTTAGTTTTATTACTCTTACATTGCGTTTATGTTTCAGACAGAGAAGCCATAGGGAAACACATTGCCCGACGTTTGGATGGGAAGATGATGCTAACACCTCCGGCGTGCTTGGCTAACCTGACTAATATATTCCCTAGAGGAAGTCGGCTTAGAACAGCGTTTTTCGGTCTTGCTAACTACGTCGCCGCAGCTCATGTTAGACAACTTTTAGCGCAAAATATCCCTGCCGTTATGAATGGGTAAGGCAACGACTGAACTTCAATAGTCTGTACATGTTTCATTATAAAATTATAAGTGTATACTGTTGTTTGCTAATGTATTAATTAAAATTTATATTTATTAGTAAATCCCCATGAAAAATCACAGGATGATTAATTAGATACATCATTTATACAAAAGACAACATACTTTATGTAGGCCTTCCTAACTATGCAGACGGTTATTTTTAACTCGGTAAACGTGTACAATTATAAGGACTATAAAACTGTAGGAATATTTTTTGAAGATTTTGTGTTTATATATATAAGGAAAGATACAAATATTATCTTTTAATTTCTTTTTATTTCATATTGATAGATCAAATTATTTAGAAGTTGTTATTATTATTATAGTCTATATTATTGATTGAAGTTGTAAACATAACCCCAAAGTATATTCTACGCTAGGTTTTGTTTGCGTATTACATATGATGGGTGAAATCAGCTGTTATATTATTAAGTTAAACGAATATTTATTTCTTCTTCAAATGTTACTCCACGTCCACGCTCGTACGCACATTCGCTTTTATAGGAGTTGATTTATTTGAAAGCAATTTATGATTTTTCATTAATATATTAAATTACAAACTCTATGGAATATTTTTATTTATAAGTTCTAGAAGAAAAAGTAAAGGAAAATATTTTTTGTATGTTTTTAGTAAGCAGTATCATTTTCAATTTGCTTTATTTGAAATCTCTATAATTTCTTTCTGTAAACAGTTTTAAAAATGGAATAATGCAAGAAGATTTACACATGACGAAGTATGAAGAGTTCTATGGCTAGACAGATAAAATTGAGAGTTTTATAAATACACAAGCAGATGTGAACAAATAAATAAAAGGAATGTCGGGTAAATAGTGTGTTGTACTATTGCACTATAAAAAAAAAATTTAGAACCGAGCTCCATGGCCCAAAAAAGCACAGCGAGTTTCACCCAAATCGATCACCTCTTTTAGGCCGACGTAAGTTATTAGCTATGCGCCAATAAAAGTTAAAAATTCCGTTATCCGCCAATTCGTTACTCATAACTCCCAAGCAAACATAAAATTACGAATCAGGTCTTGAGGTTGTATTTAACATCTATGAGTACATTTCACATTATTGCATACCCTTTTGACAAATATTTAACTGTTAAACCAGCCGATCTTAAAACACAGACGATCTTGTCAAATTGTTAACATTTTGATCCAAATCAGTTCAATTAATTATAATGGTCCATGTCCGTTCGCAAAACCCTTAAGGCTAAACATCCCAGGATTAGTTCCAAATTCTGCCACCACGGCGCAGCACCAAAATGGAGCCACTTTGTATTGGTGTTTATTGGTGGAATTTTCGTCCGATGTTTATTTGCAAAACTGATTTGTGAACGGAATAAGATTAGAATTCACGCCAATGAAGCTAAATTTTAATTAAGTTGCTGGTTTAAAAAATAATAATAAAATAATTGTGTTACAAAAAGAAAAATGAAAATCGCAGGTAATCATTTTGAAGACAATAATTTTTAATTAATTTTACACTTTTAATTTTTAAAATCGCCTGGCTGGTTTAGTCGGTATCGTTGTTTATACATTTACAGTAATGAGAACAAACGCGAGTCGCGAGAGTGACACGAAGCAGGTGCAGTGCCGCTGTGACTCACTCGCGCCACCTCTACCCCCACCACGCGTCTCAGATGTTGCTTGTATACAGTTGGATGACGGTTTCCCGCGTTTCCATCCATGTGCTCTCCCGAGATTCTTATTTGTTGTACTATTGCGTCGTCTTGTAATTATTGTTATTGAGAACGTTATTTCGTTTAACATTTGTTTTCTCAATGGATCGCCGAGGAACAACAAAATCTAAAAAGCAACTTCGGCTTTCAACGAAGGCTAACTATATCTTAGTTAGCCTAAAATATAGAAAAAAGGAGTGTAACGGGTGTTACTGAAAATGGATAGTGAAGTTGAACTTCATGTAAATGTTCTTAAAACTCTGTGAATTTTAAAACTGTAAAATTTTGAAAAACATATAAGTTATTCCACAGTAAATGTATGTAATGTAACTGTAATTCAAATTGATATTGGCATTCAATTTTTTTAAACATAAAATTAAATCTTGTGTAACGGGTGTTAAAATTAAAATGTAACGGGTGTTATGCTGTTGCTAAAATTAAGATTTTTAACATATATTATATAATAATAAGGTGTCAAATAACAACAAGAAGTATAATTGAGGTTTCTTTGATCACTATAAGAAATAAAAACTTATATTTCTTAAAAAAACTTATGTTTAACAAATATATATACTTAATACATTACATGGATATAGTTCAGTACTTTTTATACCATGCCTTAGGGCCTATTATGAATTAGACTTACTAAAGATCAGTCTTATATATGCCCCTATCAAGAATTAATAGAATAGGCCTAAAACTTTAAATAAAAACAAAATAATCGCTAAATCAAATTCTAGAATTAACAATTTGGAACTTCATAAGCTCATTCATTTTTCAGAAATATCAACTGCTAGTGGAAACTCGTAAAGAATTGTAAAATGTCCTTTGGGCTACTGTAGGTTGTTGCAATTTGCCAAAAATATTCTTAAATTTGTCATCTCTCAGAATATGATATTTAATATCCCAGCGAAATCTGAGATATTGATGATAATTGCACTTCTTATTTTTCTCCCTACATTTTTACTTTCTCACTATACTATAGTATAGAGAAAGTATAGTGATCGCAAAAAAAATCGATGTTGAGATTTTGGTGGAAATATCCGTTTTGGGACATCCTGAGTACAAAAAAGTGGTTTTTACAAAATGTCTGTCTGTATGTCTGTATGTATGTCTGTATATCTGTATGTATGTCTGTATGTATGTATGTCTGTATGTATGTATGTCTGTATGTATACAAAGCTAGAGAGAAGACTATTCAATCGATTTCAACCAAATTTGCACCAGACATGTCCAGTACACCTGTGTAGATGCACAAAAAAGGGTTTTGAACAATTTTGAAAAACAACCCCCTTTTTGGCCAAAAAACCCCCAAAAATCAGTTATTATTTTTTTATAAAAAAACGGCTCTAACGATTTTGATCAAATTTGGCTTATTTGTAGCCTTTAATGTGCCCTACCATATACAAAAACCCGCATCTTTCTAAAAATTCTCGTTTAGCTAATAATAATAATAATAACTGATTTTTGGGGGTTATTTGGCCATAAAGAGGGTTGTTTTTCAAAATTTTTCAAAACCTTTTTACGTGCATCTATAAAGACCTAATTGACGGGTTTGGTGCAAATTTGTTCGAAATCGATCCAATAGTTTTCTCTCTAGCTAATAATAATAATATTTATTAGTTAGGCTAATCGCCTACTTCAATAAAAGTATACAAAGCTAGTGAGAACGCCTGTATAGATGCAAGAAAAAGGGTTTTGAACAATTTTGAAAAACAACACCCTTTTTCTCCAAAAAAACCCCAAAAAATCAGTTATTATTTTTTTATAAAAAAACAGCTTTAACTATTTTGATAAAATTTGGCTTATTTGTAGCCTTTAATGTGCCCTACCATATACAAAAACCCGCATATTTCTAAAAATTCTCGTTTAGCTAATAATAATAATAATAACTGATTTCTGGTGTTCTTTGGCCATAAAGCGGGTTGTTTTAAAAAAACTTTCAAAACCTTTTTACGTGCATCTACAAAGACCTAATTGACGTGTTTGGTACAAATTTTTACGAAATCGATCGAATAGTTTTCGCTCTAGATAATAATAATAATATTTATTAGTTAATCTCCAACTTTAATAAAAAAACTCTCCTACCCCACCCTACAAGTCACAGTGAATCTGTTTAGTAATTTAAATGTGTTTGTAAGAAAGTATGTGCCAGTTCCTGGTACCGTTTATTTTACTCTGCTTTGGAACTTTTCAAGTTGTTCTTCTTTTAGTGTATTTGTTCTCTTCTCTTCTTTTTTTATCTCACTCTCTGCCTTTTTGAAAATGCTGCTGACACTTTACGTCACTCATCATTTTATCGTGAGAAAAAAATGTATGAGGTGTAATAGTAATAGAATTAAAACTTTAAAGATAAATAAAATCATTTGATACACCTAACATTCATTGCCCAGTAAAATATGTTAAAAGATTGATTCTGGAATTACAAATAGGAAATTCGCAGTATGAAATTTGAAGGTGTTATCGTGTTCAATTTTATTTAAAATAACATATCATTCTTAACTTTTTAAGTGTTGCTATTAAAGTTAATAAACTCTCAATAGGGCTATGTATTAAAATTCTACTTAAAATGAATATAAATATATTAAACACTGAATGGTTGTGAGTTGTGTTGAATTGTAACACCCGATACATTAAATTATGTAACACCCGTTACGCGAACTACTCATTAAATTATAAAACTAAAATTAAAATAATAATACCAAAACATTAGGGAAACAAAACCTCTTACTTTTACAGTAAAAATATTTTCCTAAGGTGTTTGTTCATTTTGTAATACTAACTCTTGTAAACAAAATGTAACGGGTGTCACATCACGTATTACTTAAGTTTAAAGGCAAATTACCAATGAAAAGACA
This sequence comes from Philaenus spumarius, assembly GCA_018207615.1. Lineage (NCBI taxonomy): Eukaryota > Metazoa > Arthropoda > Insecta > Hemiptera > Aphrophoridae > Philaenus > Philaenus spumarius. The sequence goes on from JAGFPH010005683.1 coordinate 41,182, forward strand.
ATATATTATCTTAAATTATGGCATTAATAGTTAGAGAAGTCTTTCAGCTATCTTCTGTAGCAACTTCAATCACTAGATCAGCTGTTTCATATTTATTGCAGTGCTGCTAAGTTCACAGAAAAAACATTTCCGGAGGATAGCTGTTGATACTCACAGAACAAAGAACTTAAACTAATTACAAATATCAAAATTTGCTAAAAATGTTAAACATATTATTAAAGTAGAACTTTTCACCTTGACATGCAACATATTGAATTATATTATATTTTATTTTTATTTTTTACACCTCAGGCTTACTTTAAATAAATGGTATTTTGCACAATTCATTTTTTATTTATTTCTCGTTTTTATGTATTAAAATATAAGTTTTATTTGAAACAAATAACTAACGTTATAGGGTAATATTATTCATACCCTGGTGTTATTGAATAATGTATGGCCAAAGAACCTGTATATAGGCCTACTTTCATAAATCCTTTAATTTGAACTACTGTATATTTTTCTATATTTATTTATTCTAGATGTCTCTTTTAGACTTACAGAAAATACTTTTTAATAGATAACAAACACCTGTCGTAATCAGTAGTCTAGTCTAGTAAGTGTGTCCGGCCAGAGTATGAATGCGAGTAGTGAGTGAGTTGACGAACGCTACAGTTGCAGGGCCGGGCAGAGCGTCTGGCTGGGCTGTGCTGGAGGGGGGGGGGGGGGGAGGTTGCGCTATGCGGGGGGAGGAGGGGACCGGAGCGTGAGAGAAATAATGATAATATCTTTAAAAAACGATTCCGATACGACCATTTGACCGAGTTAATATCTGAAAACGGCAAAATTTTTTAAAATTTGTATTTACAAAATGACTACCTGCGATTTAAACAAAATATTACAGCAAAAAAAATCTGTATAAAACTTTTTTATAAATAAATTTAAAAAAAAAAACATCACAATAGCGTGAATGTTTTTTTTCATATCATTTACAAAATAACTTACAAAACAAAAATCGGATAATACTTACGGAAATTATTCGTAGTACAAATTTGCCGCAGAGGTGCTGCCATCTATCGGGCCAAAAACACAACTTTTTCAGGGATGTTTAGCCTTAACTTTAGTGCATAATTTTTAAATATGTATCCTAAACATTCCGGGATAAAAAGTAGCCTAGATTAATATATGAAAGTCCTCTACATGACATTTTTCATTAAAATGGACGGTTTTTGAGTTATTTAGGTTTGAAATTTTCAAACAGCCGCCATTTTGAAACGCATGATTAGATAGTATCGATTATTTTTCTTTAGATATATCATTGTCAGGTTAAGCTTCATGCCAAGTTTGAACTCAATCAGTCAAACCGTTCTCTATATATAAATTATTTTGCACAAAAAACAAAATGGCGGATATCTGTTAAACAAAGCGTTTTCGGCCCAATGTTTAAATGAACTTTATTTTTATTTTCACCTGAAGAACAAGTCCTGAGAGTTTCTACGTATCTTCGTGGGACACCCTGTGTATAGATGATGGCATGAAATCAGCCGAAGCAAATGCATCAACAATCAGCCCCCGCGCGGATTTCATTCAGTAAATCTACCAACTACATTCGTTTTTCCATCTGCCAGATCATTACTTTTATTCGCCGGAATTTCTCCTCTACCCTTAATAAAACTTGCTGGAATATCAAACACTTTGACCGACACAGGGTATCGTCCACGAACTTTGCCTTTAATGAAGTAAACATTTCCTGTTCTAACCCTAGAACAATAGCGTACGTGAAACTTACGTGTGGCACCGACATTTTGTCCCATCCCCTTCTTATCCGCCCATCTACCACTGTAGCCTTTCAGCAGTGCTTTGGGCAGTCTTTGAGAGTGCTTGGTGGATACGTTCATCTGTGTTGATTCTGTGCCGACTTTATACTCCGCTATCTAAACAACGCGTAAAGATTACCTATTGCTAGTTTTAACAGTATAGTTTACCCACGTGATAGAAATGAAGCTGTTCCTCAGAAAGGAAGAAGAACCTACTGTTCATTTTGTGATTGGAAAAAGAAGAGGATGTCAGATACTTACTGTAGCTGCGGAAAAGTTATCTGTGGAAATATGCCCTCAGTGTGCATAGTTTACGAACAAATTAAACATATGCAATGAATATTATTTACTAATACAAATTATTTTTTAAAGTTAAATAACATGTAATTTGTTAAAGATTTTTATTTTAAAAATTGAAAATGATTAAATTTGCGTTTGTAGCTATTAATCACCATTTCCTGGAAATATACAGGTACTAGAGGTAACACGTCAATATTACGTGTCGCTAGTAGGCCTAATAGCGCCATTCCGATTAACGTATTCAAGGATTAACGGCTTCCTTAGTTGAAAAACTATATTTTAAATCGTAGCCCAACGGACGATCTTACCTCTGATCTCGTAAGACCGCTCCGACTTCCTTTCTCATAACACTTCGATCGTTGTTTGAGTAAACGAGGAGCTTAAGTACACTAGTAGCTCATTAAATTAAAGCATTTCAAATATAGTTAAATTAATTTTTACCTTACATTTAATTTTTAAAGTCTTCAGGTAATAACTTAAATTAAGTTAAAATACGATAAATCATGTATTTTTACCACCAACATAACTTACACTGCATCACATACGGGTCAAATTGGTAACAACTACCTTCTTCGAGTCTTAGAAAATATAATTACATCACCTACATCATGTGTGTTTGCTTATGGAAAGTGTAGCAGGTTTATGTCATGTGTTTCACAGTTACTGGACCGATCAATCATCGTTCATCATCGGCCGACGGTACCCGAAATCAGCCGATCTACCTCCGAGAGGGGATCCAATCTACAACTTCCCCAGCGATCTGACGCCTCCCGACCTGATGTTTTATGTCAACTATCCGTTTGACAGGCACAACCAACCTTTCACTACGCCATTTCCATACTTTAAACCTAAGTAAGTATATACTATTGTAATGTGATTGGTAATTAAAATACAGTTAACGGTATGCACTATTTAATAATTAATTGTTTTGTTGTAACTAACTATTGTTTGTTTGTTTATTAAAAAACTAAACTCTTGTATAAGATTCCATCCGGATTGTCACGCATTCTGAACAAATTTACAAAGAGTTGACCAATCCCTACCATTAATAAATTCCTCAAACTATGGTTTAGACAATTAATTGACCTTTCGATGGAAACAGGACATCTATACTAATATTATAAAGAGGTAAAATTTGTTTGTTTGTTTGTTTTTTTTTTTTTTTTGTAGGAGGGATAATGTATAGAACTACTGAACCGATTGAAAAAATAGTTTATTTTTAATTTAAAAAAATTGAAATTTTATATTTCAATACTTGTAAATTTAGCCGGAAAAATATTAGGTTAGGCCTAGCCTGATGAATTACGATAGCAACCAACTGAATAAAATAACAGACAAAACAGCTGTTTGCTCTAAAAATTCCATAACAGCTGATTTCAAACTTTGAAGCAAATATTTGTATTTCTATCTTTTAGGTTAGGTTTTTATTAAAGTGTAGATCTAAGCCTTGTTGGTTCTTTTTATTATAACTGCTGTTATACAATATACGAAATAATTTGATTTGAACATGTAACATTATTTACCATCTTAGCTTTTGGGTTATTATTAATCCTACACCTTTATTATAAAGAAAACATAACATGATTATGTGTAAATAAGGTTCAAACGGGGTTGGCGTGCGGAGCACACAGGGGATCCCCCTAGTAACTTATACAAATCCTACTTAAAAACAACAAACTTTATCTAGGCCGACATAACTATGCTGATGAAATTTTTAACTGGTATAAAACTGTTTGCATAATTGTTAATATTGGTAATTATATACGTTATTACTAACCGAAATAAAGATAAGAACCTTTTAATGGGTTAAAAATTGGATCTAATAAATGTGTGGTACTTTCCCCCTTTGTTGCCAATCAGAAATTTTCTGCTGGTTCTCTTTTAATTTTCTGATTTAATTCCAGCGAATTTCAAGATTTTAAGCTTTTGCCTAAACCCACTCCGTATTTGTCTCCTAATTATTTACATTGTCTGTACTAAAATATATCACCTTGTCCCACGTGCCCAACCAGTAGTTTAGGTAGTCTATAATATTGCATAGCAAATAAATTAAGTATATATTTAATACTAGGGGAAACCCCTGCGTGGTCCGCACGCCAACCCCGTTGGGACCTTATACACATAATCATGTTGTTTTCTTTATAACAAAGGTGTAGGATTAATAATAACCCCAAAGCTAAGATGGTAAATTATGTTAAATGATCATATCAATGTATTATTTCGTATATTTTATAACAGCAGTTATAATAATAAACGGTACCAGGAACTGGCACATACTTTCTCACAAATACATTTAAATTACTAAACAGATTCACTGTGACTTGTAGGGTGGGGTAGTAGAGTT
>JAGFPH010005683.1:59017-92281 GCA_018207615.1 Philaenus spumarius
GGTTGGCTCAAAGGACCAAACATTTTCGGAAAAATCCAATTTATGACTATAACTAAAAAGTAAAAAATAAAATAAATGAATTTTTTAAAACTTGTTTTCCTATCCATGAATAACATAAATATACTCGAACTATAAAATAAAAAAATAACCCACAGATAAAATTATTTCTTCTTCAGCGAATCTGATATTGGTTCTAATGAGACTTGATAGCTTGCAATCATTTTACTTTTCACAACATTAACACACCCAAAAAGCATGGGGCGTACTCTTGCGAAGTTCCGAAAACTTCACGCCCCATGCTTTTTGGGTGTGTTAATTTTGTGAAAAGTAAAAAGATTGCAAGCTATCAAGTCTCATTACAATATCGGATTCGCTGAGGAAGAATTAATTTTATCTGTGGGTTTTTTTTAAATTTAGTTCGAGTCTATTTAGGTTATTCATGGATAGAAAAGCGTGTTTAAAAACTTTTTTTACATTTATTTTATATTACTTTTACTTAGTAATCGAATTGGAAATGGTTTTTATATATCTTACGAATTATATTGCACAAATTTAGCTTTATAGCTTGTAGGGAGTTAGTTCAATTTATTTTTTTTTTTTGTATAGAGGTAGCACTACTCTCATTCGAAACCCCTTATACTGTATTAATTAATTGTAGTGTCCAAACTCTCCTGACATTAAAATAGATACAGTAAAATAAAAAATTTAGTAGAATTCAGTCTAAATAAAAGTTTTTTGAGTATTTATTAACACATTTTACTTATATTTATTGTATAGGGTATGTCTATATAGGGTTTAGTCACCATATGTTCTAAACAATCATGGTAATAGTATATGTAAATTATGGAATTAGTTGAGTAGTTTTTGAGCTTATAGAACAGTAAGTGTATAGCCTGTTAAGAATAATTCGGGAATGGTTAAATTAATTGTATGTCAGGTAAAATGTAATAGCTATTAAGTAATGTGTAGTGTATGATTGTTGGTACAAAAATATAGAACTCGGAAATGGGAAGTGTAGTTACGACATATTACACGAAATTGTAGAAATTCCTGACGTACCCGATAATTATCCCATTTCACCCCATTGATTTAAGTAATCGAATTGCAAATGGTTTTTGTATTTCACTTAAGAATAATACTAAACAATTTTAGCTTTATATAGCTTGTACGAACTTAGTTCAATTTATTTTTATTGTATAAGTGATCCACCCCATTTCAACCCCTTAGATTGTAGTAATTGTAATATCTACACAATCGTGTGATTATTATGAATAAACTGTGAAATGTTTAGTAAAATTGGTAGAATAGTGTTTTTTCATACATCCAAAGTATGCAAAGTAATCGATCGCAAACTGTATTATAAATTATTACCACAAGACTGAGTTTTTACCAATTGCCTTCGCCCTTTAAATTAGATAGGCCTATTTTTTCCTTATTAAATACTTTGCTGTGTCTTATCCCAATAGGTTACATCGTTCTAGAGATATAAACAATGTGTAAAAAAAAAGAAAATGGTGGATATATGGGAAACTTAAAAGTTGTAGAAAAAGGAAATCCTTGATGTTTTCTTTAATTTATTCTGCACAATATTTTCCAAACCTTGACAGCAGGCTTTAGGGATAAATTTACAAAATTAAAATCTAGTAATGGACATAGGAAAGTTGTTACACCGTCAATGTTATTTTTTATTATTATTGTTTATTCAGACATTTGCCTCATTTGTGTGTTAAAATCATTACACGACTTCTCGGGAATATGAATCAACTCAAGTTATAAACTAAGACTAACAACTAAGGGGACATAAACCTAGAGATCTAGAACTCTACATTAAAGATATCGAGTAAAGCACCAACTTTAAACATCTACGCAGTAGGCTACATCTCGAAGCTGAAACTGAGAGGTCAGACAAACCTGACTTTTTAAATTTCCACTTACTTATGGAAAATACGCAATACTTTAAGCTCGTATAAATTTATGTTTAGGGTTTGAAATAAAAGAACCGACCTCACACTTGAGGGGTTCTTAAGGATTATTTTAATAATATTTTCTGTAAAATCAGCAGTCTATCCAATAGCAGTTTACGACCCCCCCCCCCACACACACACAAGGCAAAACTATAGGCCTAATCCAGCTTAGAGTTTATGAACGCACAGTGCATGGCGCTAAGGACTTCCAATGTAGTCCTGACCATATAAAAAATGCGTAAATATTTCAGCGATTTATTTTTTGGCGCAAGTTATGTGCCACTTTCAACTGAGTCTAATATCCACGTATAACCCGAACTACTTCACCCCAGCAACTTGCTCAATTTCACTGCAGGTGTAATTAATACTAATTAAGATGCAGGACGAGTTGACATATCTTTTTTTGATTATACGTAACATTCCCAGACAGTTTGAAACAATTAATTAAATATATAAAGGTTTGTCTTCTTGCGTATCCGCCTTTCTTAGCTTTGTCTCTCTCTCGCTTGACGCGTTTCGGGTAGACCCCATCTTCAGAAGCTTTGTTTGCTACTATCTATCCTCTACCATTGTCTCCTATTTATATTTGTTCTCCTCTCCCACCACCCTTTCAACCTGTTTACTGCCTGTTCTCTAATTGTTTGTAAACAAGTAAACAACTATTGTTTGTAAATAAGTAAACAAACGGGGTCTACCCGAAACGCGTCAAGCGAGAGAGAGACAAAGCTAAGAAAGGCGGATACGCAAGAAGACAAATGTTTCAAGCATCTTAGCGGAAATAATAATAACAAATGCAGTGAATATAAAGATTTCATTACTTTCTTATGAGTCCGTCTCGTGACTTTCTTTTTTCTTTTTTATAACTCGTTTCGGAATTTTACTCATCATCAGAACTGTCACTACTCTTATGAACTCGTCAAACATTTAATTAAAAACACAAACACAACCATTGAGGACATATTAATCTTAAGTGTGGGATGTAACAATTACGGTGGCCAAATGACAATCACGGATAACTTGGTTTTCGTTGTTCTTAAAGGCTTTGTATACCCTCCATAGCATTCATAACTTTGCATTTTTTTCATTCATGTAATGGTATCAAGTGGTATCAAAATTTGTATAGCTATGGTCTCTTTCTATAAGGTAGATTGCATAATTAGATTGATTTCCATCTAAATTCTTTTTCTTCAAATGTTCTTTGAATCTTTGGTGAAACGCTCTTCCGTTTGGTCTATGTAAATTAAACATAGAGAATAATTCTTATTATTTATTTAATTAAATTATAAAAGTTTAAACAATCTAGCAAAACTTTCAACGCAGTCAATTCCATTCTCCGCTCACTCAGAATGCACATATATTTTTACTTTCTCCACCCTATACGTAGTATATGGAGAAAGTATTGTTTTCGTAAAAATGTTCGAATTTGAATTTTCAGTTGAATTATCTGTTTTGGTGCTCCCAAAACCCCAAAAAATTTTTTAGTGCAATTATCTGTGTTGGTGCTCCCTGAACCCAAAAATATTTTTAGTGGAATTTTTTGTTTTGGTGCTCCCTAAACCCAAAAAAGTGTTTTTAACGTGGTGTCTGTCTGTCAGTGTGTCAGTATGTATACACGACCAAAGGGGACACTATTGGTCTGATTTTCATGAAATTTGGTATGTAGGTACTAAACCGTAATATCTCCAGGCATTTTTTTCATTTTTCGGAATTTTTAATTTTTAAGGGTAATTTACCCCTAAAAACCAATAAAAAACGACAAAAATGCAAATTTCTCAAAAACGGCTCTAATGATTTCAATCAAATTTTCAGTATTTATAGTGCTTAAGATGCCAAACAAAATGACACCACCCGCTTTTATCAAAACTTCGGCGTTTCATAATTATGGGGAAATGTTAAAAAATAAACAAGTTTATGTTGTCAATCTAGCATTACGGCGACGGCCTCACGGGGTAGCACAACGGTAGCGAGGACGGCCAGTAATTCAAAGGTCGCGCGATTGAATCCCGCATGGGACAATAACTTTTTTATACGATTGACGTAGGTAGAATATTATTTTTTTGTTTTGTTCTAAAAAGTAGTAAATAAAATGATTAAAAACAATATTATTTTGACTACAGTAAGTTGGGAGAAAGTTTGTGTCAGTTAACTGATACCGTTTATTATAAATGTCAATATAGCAGTGCATTGGAAACATCATTTCGTACGTTGTATTTGGGAGTCAAATTATATTACATCGGTATAAAGTTGTGCGTACACCAGCCTGTAGTTTAATGTATGGAAATAATGTAATTTAAAAACATTATTCCTGATGTATAATGTGTTTATAGACAATGGTTGAGGGTGGAGTGACATCGCTGCTGGCAGTAGGTGGAACTTTATGTCGCAGGTGAGATGTATTTGGTTTGAAAAGTAAATAATTTTCAAGTAAATAATTCACTGAAAAACGTTTTAATCCGTTTCACTTGGAGTTTTTTTATTCCAATTACGTATTTATTCTGATCACTGTATATTCTATTTCGAGAAGAAAATATTACGAGTAAAGCTTGGAAAACTTTAATGGTTTCTTGAAGGCCGATTATATATACATAAGTATTGCCAATGCCAAAATCTATTCATAAAAACAACATTGAACTGTCTGTCATTTCAAAATATACGCTTTTTTATAAGCTCAAATGGTTATCCACACATTACCAAAACCTAAACAATTATTCATAAATGTTCTGTCTGTCTGTTTGTTTGACCGGGCTAACCTCCGGAAGGGCTGAACCGATTTTGACGAAACTTTCATTAACATTTAGACGACTTTTCAAAGAATATTTTAGGCTACTTTTTATTTTGAAAATATTTAAATTCCTGTTAATAATTTTTAAAAAAATTAAAAATTATGTACAAAATTATTGATTTTGTGTGACAAGTGTTGGGGATATTGCGTGTCTATTTCGATCTATGTCTTACATTATGTACAGGTCACAGCTGCCCCCCACCATCCAACTTAGATTCCAGTGCCTCTGTCCTAATCAATCGACATTTCTGTTAAAAATTACTATTAATATTAAAAAAAAAACGTAAAGATAAACTAAATTACGGATTTTGTAGTTTGCATTGGCATTACAATATTTCATTGTAGGGGTTTTCTAGCGAAGCGAGCAGGGCACAGCCCCTAGTAGTAAATATAAACTTCCTAAATATAATGATTAACCTAAAAGCTTGTACGAAAAACCTGAAGTAACAACTTTCATTTTAATACCACATTCACTTAAACATTGGACAATATTTCAGCTTCAAATTATTGTCGCTATTTAACTAATAGACATACAATAACAGAGCTATTACCGAAGTCGGGCCTACATAAATTATTTACGAAATGGAAAATTAGTCAATGATTTACCCTAACAAATATTTGTAAACCCCGACGCAAACGGATGGGTGTTAAATACCGCAAGTTTAACGTGTGTATGTGGGTATTTGTCTGTGTCATCGTAGCTCCCAAACGGTGAACCGATATTGATTTTTTTTATTATTTTTTTTTAAAGGTGACTTGATCGACAGTGTTATTAGCAATGATTCAATAAAATTTGTTCAGGCGTTCAGGGATTTTAAACATTTTTATTTGTCTTTTATGTCATTTAAAAAAATACCTTTAGATCAGGGTTAGCCAACCTTTTCATACCTATGTACCCGACCAGTTTTGTATCTCTGTCATTAATACAATTTTCAAACCACCTCTTTAACATTGTACATAACATTTTCAAACAAGCACTTTCGTGGTATTTTATGTTTTGATCTTTTTTGGGGGAACCAAACGGGCTATACGGTCTTGTAAAAAAATGAAATGTATAGAATAATCTCCTACATTTATGTTTTACAATAAACCCATAAAAAGTGAAATTTTAGTTAGAAAAATAGCAAAATAAAACTACTTCCAGTCATAAAAGTGCTTCCTTTTTTTAGTTTGTTTTCGCTAACGAACTCGTCCGAGCCACTTAGGCAGCTAATGTGTGTACCAAATTTCAACCAAATCGGAGTTAAAATGCGGCCGTTAGAATGCGAAAACTTAGCCCTGTATTTATAAAGTTTTAATGACACCCGAACAATTGTTCTGGGGACCATGATCGGTGCTCATTTACCACTTTCGACCTTTGGTCTCAACATAAGGGCCACCGCAATTGCTCACCTTTCCAAAGAAAATTCGCTAATAACACAAATGGTTCACAGCCATCGCACAATAATGTTTCAATTGAAATCGTATTCAATAACATACGACTCGGAAGTTTAGAGCTTGTTTTGGGAACTAGGTATTGCGAGTGGTTTCTCAGAGGGTATAAAGAGAAATGACAAAAGTTTTCCTTCATTTTGACGAACAAATAGACTTGCTTCGCTCGTAAAACTAAGCAAGAGGTTTCCCATTATTTGTCTCTGACGTTTACCGCAATAAATACAAGTTTACGACAAAACAACGTTAAGTTGGAATTGCAGTCGGTCTTGTCTTGCAGGCAGTATCGTGGTAAACATTTCTGAAAGCAATACTTTTAATACATGGCCACTGGAGACTTGATTGGAGGTTGGTTTCAAGAGTGATTGGGAAGGAAATTCCTGGGACAGGTTAATCGCAATTGAGAAATTGCCAACGTTGCTTTATTCTGCATGAAAAATGTGGGACAGTAAGCATTTAATTTTATATAGTTTTTTTTAACTGATTGATTTTAAAATATTAAACCGGTTTTATATTGACTCCATCTACAGTGCACCAGAGTTTTTGTTTTTGCTTCTGCAATGGTATTTCTTAAGATAGCTTAATTTTGTCATTCATTAAATCATGTACAATTTTTCATATTTAATAATATTATTTCACTAGCAAGCCCCCGTGAAAAATCACAGGCAGATTAATTAGATACACATCAGAAGTACATCATTTAAAAAATACTATTTAAAAACAACAGACTTCATCTAGCTAACTATGCTGAAGATTTTTTAATCCGATAATTGTGTACAACTATAAGTATTACTAAATGTAGGCATATTTATAGAAAATTGCAATTTACATAATATATTATTATATTATATCAATAAAGGATACATAATAATTTTTTAAATGATTTTTATTTAATATTATCATATTAAATAGTTCAAAAGTTTTAAATATTATAATATAATCAAACGTTGTATTCTAATTAGTTACAGTTTTGTACTTCTATATGCATTATTATGTATAGGAAAAGATAAAAACATTATCGTTTAATTGCTTTTTATTTCATATTGATATATATCAACTGATTTAGAAGTTATTAATATAGTAATGAAGAAATTGTATATGAAATATTGTATATGTACGTACGTGAGTAACATAATATAATGCAAAAGCAGATTTCACCCCTTATCTGTAATAATTAACAAAGCCCAGCGTATATTATACTTTAGGGTAATGTTTACAACTACAATCATTATAATTTATTTTGAAGTTTATTTTTTAAATGTGAATTATAGAACTAGTGTATACTGTAATACGTTATATAAGAGTTTTTTTGAGGTTATAAACTAGCCTTTAAATAAATACAACCTTTTATCATTAATATATTTGTTTATACAAATTTAAAGAAGAGATACCTAATCGTTTAGGTTCGGAAACATTCGTACATATTCGTATAACACATGAACATATTCGATTATTAATTTTATCTCTATTAATATTATTAACTTCTAAATCATTCGATCTATCAATAAATAAAATAAAAAGCTATTAAAAGATATTATTTTTATCTTTCTTTAAATATATAATAACCTATGTAAATAAACAAATTTAATAAATAGGCCTATGGTTTTCTAATCAATATATTTGTACACATTTACCGAGTTAAAAATTCCCGTCAGCATAGTTAGGTTAGTCTACATAAAGTCTGTGGTTTTTACATAATATTTTCTTAAATTATGTACATCTGATATGTTTATAATATTAATCTGCCTGTGATTTTTCATGGGGACTTATTGTGTTTATATAATATACGAAGATATACGAATGTTTCCGAAGTTAAACGAATCTGTATCTGTACTCAAATTTGTATAAATGAATATATTATAAAAGGTTGTACTTATATACATTTTATAACGCATAGCCTACATTATGAATAATATTAAAAATAATTACCATTACAAGACATTATATTATAAATGAAGTTGTAAACATAACCCCAAAGTATAACCTATGTTAGGTTTTGTTTAAGTATTACAGGTGATGGGTGAAATCAGCTGTTATATGATATTCTTACTCACGTACGAACAATAAGAGTACTCGCTTTTATAAGAGTTGGCGTTATATGTTTAAATAATATTATTATATTGGCAGCAATTTATACACACTAAAGCCTCGGAATGAAAAGAGGAAACATTGTTGGCACGGTTTCATATTGGGGGAGACTTGGAGCTGTACCTGACTGCATTCAATCCCATACCATGAGCAGGGTGTGAGCGTTATTAAAATACAACGCAGAGCGTGTTATATCCTACGATCCTATTGGTTCTGTAATAATGTGCGAGAATATTGTATTTTATTGGCAAAGATTCCTGAAATACAGCTAGGAAGAGATTATGATTCGTAAAGTCATGTGTTTCGACATGTCTATATTACTTTTATAATGATCAATATTCTGCTATATTTGGAAAAGCCGCGTCGCGTAGGTAACAAACTTTATGTACAACTACCTGTAACCGGGACTTTGTCCATGGCTGATTCAAGACAAATAATTCGATCAAGGAACTGAACCGCTGACGTAAGATGAGCGAATTTCCAAAATGAAGTTTTTATGTTTAGGGTTTGAACCAACTATTTGGGAAATCGGTCTCATCACGAAGGCGCTGAATATCTGCCTGCGTGTATGAAATAGATTACCATAATTTGTTTTCCCCTCAGCCTCCAGCTCCGTCTGTTTCGTTCCACTCGCAGCGGAAAAGCTATCTTTGGGAGTTTTGCGCCTCGACCTTGTGGCCTCCGAGTATGGATTGATTCGCTTTGCTCGCAGCAGATAATAAAATCGATCAAAAAGTAAAACACAATACAAACACCTGGTTTTATTTACCTCGCGAAGCAGTTTGTCCAGTTTGTCTTCTGCTAGCAAGGCGAAGCGGTCCATCCTCCGAGGCCGCAAGGTCGAGGTGCAAACTCGCAAAGTTAATTTTACCCCTCCGAGGCCACAAGGTCGACAATTTTACAACTGCGAGCGGAACGAAGCACAGCGTTAGCCGGAACTGGAGGCTGAGGGGGAAAAAAATATAAAATACCATACAAATAACATAATAATTCGACCACGCAGCTGAACCGCTGACGTGCGTTGAGCAAATTTCCAAAATTAAGTTTACACCCATATGTTTTAGGGTTTCAACCAACAATTTGTGAAATAGGTCTACTCAGGACGGTGCTGAATAGCTGCAAAATGCTTCGCACGCCATTCCGCATATTGGGATTATTTTCAATACACAAAGAATTGCGTGCTTCGCACGCCATTCCTCATATTGGGAGTATCTTCAATACACGGTAGAATCCACCACATGGCTTTGAACCTGGTACTTCTATGGTATTTTACGTTATAATCGATTTTGGGGAACCAAGCGAGCTATAAGGTCGCGTAAAAAAAAATGTGCAAAATAACATTCTACATTTATATTTGTAGAAAAAAACTAAAACAAATTCATTCTCGTATGAAAAATCTCAAAAAATAGTTACTTCCGGTCAAAAACGTGTTTTTGGCTAACGAACTCATCCGGACGACGTAGACAACCAACATGTGTACCAAATTTGAACCTAATCGGACTTAAGTGCGAACACATACATCCATAGGTATATATATATATATATGATTTTTAATGACACCCCTAAACGTGTTCTGGGAACCATGATCGGTGCTCATTCGCTACTCCAGACCGTGGGTCCTGCAATAGCTCATTTTTCCTATGGAAATTTTCTAAAAAGCGGGTTTTGTACGCTGCGAGCGAAGTGAAACAGTCCATAGTCCGAAGTCGCAAGGTCGAGGTGTAAATTCGAAAAGCGAGTGTTTGCGCCGCAAAAAAAGCAGCGCGTGGTCCGTGACTGGGTATTTCGTACCTATTCAGCTCCTTACTGGGTTGACCAGTTTCCCAAATTTGGTTGAAACCCTAAAACATGTAAACTTTATTGTGGAAATTCGATCAACTCACGTCATCGTTTCAGCTGCTTGATCGAATACTTTTTTCTTACTTCCCTTTTTGAAGTTATTGCTTACACTATCATTGTTTGTTTATGATTTTATACCTCCATTATAATGTAACAGCTGTTTGAAACTAAGATTTTATCGTCATATGTATCACTCCAACCCAATAAGTTATAATACGCTTCAAACAAAAAAAGTTATTACAAATTGCATTAAGAGTGGGCTACTCACAAAAAAGTGAGTCTAATCATAGTCTATTTTGATTTATTTAAATAGCTCAAATATTGTTTGACTAGTTCTTTTTATAAATTTTATTTTGAATTTTGCCTAATTAAGTCTGGTATTTTTCGGATAAGTGTTGTACATTTTTTGTAAGCCAAAGATTTTGATGTTTCATTCAATTCTACACCAAATTGATTGAAGAATGCACATCATTTAAAACTTAAATTCCGTACTGTGCACAATGAATGATCGTTTAAAAGGTTAAATGTAGAGATATTATTTGTATGCGTTGCTGTCTCCTTCATGAACAAAATTTTTTAAGTTTTCTTGCTTTGTGGGAGAATTACAGCTTTGTACGAAACCCCAACAGCTACACTGTCCCTGTAATAGTTGTACACGTATCCCTCCCTCAGAGAGTTGTAGCCTGTTTACTGAGGTACTAAAACGATAATCCGACTGCAGGCGAAGTGAGATAACCCAAGACCTAAGCCGGTCCTAAGTTATTATCCAAAGTTGGCCAGTGTTAGCCTGGAGGAGGATTTCAAGTCGGCAAACATAAACGGAAATGGCTTCTGTAGCAACAATTTCGGAACTTATTTTACACTAGTGGACCCGGCATTGCGTCGCTATTGATTGATTTAATTTCAAGGGTGGTTATCCCATTTCGTCTATTTGAGTGAAGCAATCGAATTGCAAACGTTTTTTATATCGATTAAGAAAAAAATTAAATAATTTTTGCTTTATCGTTTGTAATAATTTAGTGCAATTTATTGTTATTGTTTAGGGGTAGCTACCCCATTACATATATTTGTTTGTAGTGTCTATATTCTCTAAATAATCCTGGTACTAATATGTAAGTGTAAGTGTAAATTGTGAAATTTAAATGAAATTTGTTGAGTATTTTTTGAGAATATAGAAAAAGTATAGATTACTATTTAATTTTAAGGGTAGTTATTTTATTTCATCCCTTTGGATTAAGTAAACGAATTGCAAATAGTTGTGTGAATCCCTTGAAAATAATATTACATAATTTTAGATTTATAGCTTGAAGGACTTAAGTTTAGTTTATATTTGTTGTAGAGGGGTAGGGACAACATTTCAACCCCTTAGACTGCAGTAATTGTAACGTACGCAATGAGGAAAAGTGAAAAAATGTTGGTGAAATCGGTCGAATAGGTTTTGAGTCTATAGAGGAGAAAGAAACAAGAAAACATTAATATTTAAATATTTTACATTTAAATTACCAAATTTTAATCATACAACTGTTGTGACGTAATTGCATTTTATGTCAATCCGAGGCTAGGCCTATATACACAGAATGATTCAGAAAGATACGGAGAAACTTTCAGAACGTGTTCTTGTATTTAAAATAAAGAAAAAAAGTTCATATAAACATAAGTTCAGAAATGCATCGTTTCCTTGTTCTCCATTAGTTTGTTTCTTTTACAAAATAATTAATATTGTTGGGTGCAGCAAATATGTTGGACGCAAATTTTGGAATGATATCTGTACAAAACACCTTAACTTTTTCTGTATATTTTCAAATTTGAGGACGTTTAAAAGTTTTAATGTAAATTATGTCGAATACCGATAACTTTATAAGAGAATTACAATCAACAAATGATTTTCTTTTTTGTTGATACACATAACGGTTTTATTATTATTTCTGTAACTTGAAAGATACACTCTTTACTTTGCGAGATTGCACATCGACCTTGTGGGCTCAGATTTTGGATTGATTCGCTTCGCTCGCAGCGGATAGTCTCGATTCGTGAATTCGCATCACGGCCGTAGGCCTACTTGGTTTTCAACCAGGTACTTGTATGGTATTTTACGATTTTGGGGAGCCAGACGTTCTGTAAGGTCGTGTATAAAAAACAAAATGAGCTGAACAATATCCTTTATTTATTTTGTTAGGAATAAAAAAATCTAAAAATTTTTTACATCCCGTCAAAAATCGAGCATCCGGTTGTTGGATTATTTTGAATAACGAACTCGTCCGAGCGTCTTAGATAACCAACGTGTGTTCCAAATTTGGGAAACATCGTACGTAAAATGCGGCTGTTAGAATGCGAACACGTGCATTATATAGTTTTGTGTTGTGGGGACAGTGATCGGTGCTCATCGACCACTTGTCATGAGAATCACAGCTCATCTTTCTTATTAAAATTCGCTAATAATGTAATTGCGAAAGGTTTTCAGACCAGAAACATTAACTAAAGTATTGTAAGATATAAACCTGACTGCACTCATATTTACTATTACACTTTACATTATCGGAAACACAGGTCCACGCCAACAGATACAAGCAGTAATTGTGTTTATTATTGTCCAGAAACCTCAACGGTTATATCGCTTTATTGAAACCACATTCGACATTTATTTTAACAATAATCAACCTGTAATCAGGTTTTGAAATGCATCAAGTTTGCGGTTAAATGCACTCGAAACACTTCCGTCCTGTCAAAAACACGACCCTGCAACTGTTTGCACAAAGGGTTTAGAGATAAACAATTGCGGATTTAATCGTGATTGGGAGTACTTTATCCCATTTTATTTTATAAATGAAAAAGCAATTAATCAAAACCGACTATTTCTGTTTTTGATTGTTTAAAAGTGCGGAACGCTGGTAATACATTTGATTTCGAGCTATCATTTGTGACTAAATAACACCGTTTTGTATCCTTAATTACCTCTGCTCGCAAATGTGATACAGTTAGGTGGCTATCGTTGAACTGCTCAGCCTTTTTACTCACACAGGCTTAAGCAGATTTTTTACTTACGAAAGATATTTACAAATACCTACTCTACCTATTCAAAGATAAAACACTGGATTCCTATACTGGAACTGTAAACCTGCATGGAGCTAAATACTTTAACTTCATACATACAGAGTGATTCAGGAAGAAACAGAAACTTTCAGAACGTTTTCTACTAGTGAAATTAAAGAAAACAGTTCATATAAACCTAGGTTCGGAAATGCTTAGTTTTCCTGTTATACGACAATTTTTTGTTTACAAAATACTTAATAACTTTGGATGTAGGAAATATATTAAACTAAACTTTTGGACACATATTTAGTATGACATCTTTTACTCATTTACAATAAACCAAAACGTTTTTTCATATATTTTCAAAATGGTGGCCATTAAAAAAACAATGTTTATACTATGGACAACTGCAAGATAACTTTGTTTTGTTTTTAGCCAATAACTTGGTTATATTTTAAGGTATAGAACTAATTTAAAAACCCATGTTTGTTTGCCATAATTTTTTTTTTTTTTTTTTTTTTTTGTAAAGTTAGCGGTTTTCGAAACATTTCTGTAACATTTTGGTTTTTGTACATGGGTAAAGGAAATCTTACAAAATAGAATATTTGCGTTCAATATATTTCCTTCATCCAAATATATTAAGTATTTTGTAAATGAAACAAAATGGTGTTGGCTGGGCTATAACTAGAAAACGAAGCAATTCAGAAATTATGTTTGAACTTTTGTTTATTTTAACTAGTAGAACACGTCCTGCAAGTTTCTCCATTTCTTTCCGAATCCTCCTGTATAAGAGACTTTGCCGTTACTGACTGACTGACATAAAATTAACTTGGAGCAAAACTGCTTAAGTAGAAATACAAACATTTAAAGGTATATTCTTACGGGATCATAGACGCACACTAAAGAAAGAATTTAGCAAAATTGGTATTTTATAGCGTAAAAATAGTGAGAAAACTGGGGTTGTCTCCAAGTCCTGTAACAGATAAAACAGCTGTTCGAAGTAAAAGCTTTACAACACATGTTTATTTACATTCGTGCATCGAAACCAACTTAGCAAATTTATAATCAGTTTATTATTCTGTACAACTGACAGCTTTTTTAGGTTATATTAACAAACTAAAAGCAAACACAAGCAAAAATCTACAAACAATACTATTACAATTAATTACATATTAATTAAAACATGTGTTGTTATTTATTATAAATAAAACGGCTATTTTGGATTAAAAACTTAACCTAAAAAAAGAAGAAAAATACCCCCGTGAAGGGAAAGTATTTTTCAATAAAAAAAGATCAGATCAATTTTTTTCGTCCGAGCAATGGATCTAATACAATTTCGTTAAGACTAGCATAATAGCCTATACGCAGTCTCGATTAACTTGTCTTCAAAAAATGTTGTCTTTTTTTCGATATTCCTTAATATTTCGGGCTGGGATTGTATTATTTTGAATATAAAAAAGTTGAATTTTTAAAGAAAATGGCAGCCATTTTGAATCCGCCATGTTGAATTTTTATATTTTATATGAATCAGTTTCTCCTAAAAACTCCAAATAACCAGATTTCTTTTTCTTTGAGACACATTTTTAAAATTTCAATATATATATTTGGGTAATGTTAGATGATTATGTGTAATGAAAAACAAACATGCCATCGTAAAGCTGGCACATTCCTCTTGAAAACGCCCTATGACAACTATTTATTTAATACATTATAACTATGCAATAGTTTATAATGTACTGGGCCGCGCTTCAAAAAATAGGTCTTCAGCCGTGCGGCCGAGTCGCACTACTGCGAAATACATACCTGCATTATCGAATTTTTTCCAGACAAACCATTGCTCGGACGAAAAAAATACATATGACCTTTTTTATTGAAAAATACTTATCCCAACACGGTGGTATTTTTTATTTTTCTTTATCTTCATCCCAGCTCGAAATATTAAGGAATATCGAAAAAAATATGTTGTCCTATTTTTTTTCGACTTTGGGAAATCGATATACTGGTAAACTTTTTTATATTAATCTACATACTTTAAGGTACTTATACAAAAAAAAAAAAAAAATAGCCGTAATGCAAATTGCTGGTAGTTGTGACCAACTCCGACTGGGCTCAATAACCTGCTTGCGTTGGCTTCTCCATGGGTCACCACCTGGTTAGTAAACAAAGCGAGCTGTGGCAATTTTTATATAATTACAAAAATAATCGACTATGATTACGTAAGAATGAGGAAGCGTAAACTGTAAATAATATTTCCTGTGTTGTAACTTGTTTTGTGTTAAGGTACTTATATTACATCAATAATCTTTCTTTTTTACTTATCAAATATGTTTTATAGCAAGATTACAAGAAATAGTAGTTTACTTATGAGTTAAGACTTGGGAAGCTGACGTCAAATCACAAGTATTGCCTAAGATCATGTAGATATCCTTTATGATAAAGTTGACGGCCTGCTCCACGCCTCCCGTGGATTGGATGTCAATTTCTATGACAGGTGGATTTCTGAACCTCTCGTAAATGATCAGTCTCCTGTAAAAAGTAATATTACAAATTATACTGTTACAAATACGTATAGTTAACGGATTAGTAGCCCTCTTAAAGTGATCTACTGTGTTTGTGTGTTGCAATAGAGTCCGAAAGGAATGCAGTTGTGCTGAACTAAACCGAATTCATCAGATCCGATCCGATAATAACTAAAATTTGAAAGGAGTGTATTGAGTTAAAATCAATATACAGGGTGACGCCGATCTCTCTGATCCCCTTTTGTTGATTTGTTCCTGGGATCGAGACAAACATATTTCACAATATAAACTTGAGTCTACGGCGCTTACTTTTTCTTTTTACAAAATAATTGATATCTAGAGGACGGTTAGACCGATTCAATTTAAACTTGATTATAAAGTCATTTCAAAAAATGATCTATTTTAAGAAAAATAAGCTATTCTATCCAGTCATGCGTTTCAAAATGGCTGCTGTTTGAAAATGCCAATAGATATTTTTTGAAGCAATTTTAATTCCATATAGGATAGTGTAAGTATCAAAACAATCGGATGAAGGTTACTAGTTAAGTTATGTGTAATAATTGGTTTCTTCAACCCGATATCCTATACCAACACAGTAAACACAACAATATTGTGCTTACGAATGCAATTATTATCTTTGAATAGCATACTTAACCACAATATTGGGATGTTTTTCATACTTTTACTATAATATTTATGTACATACAAAATATTTCGTAATGACTGCAATATTCTAGAATATGATTCAGCACATAAGAATGAGAAAAAAATTAATTTGACATGTATCCGGAAACGCTTCGTTTTCTCCATAGCCGCCATTTTGGTTATTCACTAAATAATTTATATCTAGAGAACGGTTTCACAGCTTGAGTTCAAATTTGACATGAATTTTAACCTAACAATGATATATTTTAAGTAAAATAAGCGTTTATATCAATTTTTGTGTTTTTAAAATGGCGACTGCTTGAAAATTGCAAACATGAACAACCCCAAAAACCGTACCTTTTAACACAAAATTTCAAAACATCTTTTTTGTTACCGTTTTTATTCTGTACCGGATGGTGTAACTGTCAAAACTATTGGATGAAGGAATATAGTTATGTTATGTGTAATAATTATTGGTTCGACCCCGGCATCCTGCACCAACCCAGTAAACACAACAATATTGTGGTTACGTATGCTATTATTATCTTTAACTTAACTATTATCCTTTATCTGATTGTTTTGATAGTTACACCGTCCGGTAGGAATTAAAAGGGCTACAAAAAAGGTGTTTTGAAATATTTTTTTTAAATGTACGGTTTTGGGGCAATTCGGGTTTAGAATGATCAAGCAGTAGCCATTTTCAAATGCATGATTGGATATAATCGCTTTATTTTACTTAAAATATATAATTATTAGCTATAACTTCATGTGAAGTTTGAACTCAATCGGTCAAACCGTTCTCTGTCAATTATGTTTTTAAAACACATACAGACAGACAGACGAATAAGTGAACACCGTCTTTAAATTGTGAAATGTGTTTGTCTTGATCCTAGGAAAAAATCACATAAAGGGGCAGAGAGTTCGGGGACATTCTGTATAGGAATGAAATGGAGTAGAATAAACGGAACGGTGTATAAGCTTTATTTAAACATTATCGTATTACTGTAAGGTTAACTTATATTTTCAACAAGAACCTTATTAGTGCCGTTTTGTGGTTGTCATATCTAACATTAAACATTTGATACAGTAAGTAAATATTGAGCTTTACTTGTTAGAAGATATACTTGGTATAATAAAACTTGAACACAGAATCTCATAAATACTTTTACTAAAACGCGTTTCAACGACAAAATCACCATCTTCAGGTATAAACGAGATATAACAATTAAACTATAAGTGACCTAAAAGTGTTTCATTCCCCGAATTTATACAAAACAAAAAGGGGCGTGGCTACGTTATATTAGTAAGGTGTTACCAAATGCCTAACATGGTCTGCTGCAGTGGAGGCCATCTTGGATTTTTATCCCGTAAGAGCATGTTAAATTTAAAACCATTTATTTTTTTTATTTGTTATCATACAATTGTTTGCAAGGTCTCATTTTAACCACAGTCACAATACGCATCCATTTTGCGATTCAAATTATTTTTAATTCGTTTCATTTATCACGTAATTGACATTTTTAAGTACCAAGTTTGAACTTTTTTCTTTACACAGTAAAAAATGTACAGTTATTAAAAGTGAATCGCAAGTCGAATCCGTAATTTTATAAAGAATATTCAGGTTTTTTTTCAGCACTCAATTACAAAAATGGATTTATAAAATGGTTTTAAATGAATCAATATCAAAGAGCTCAGCTGTAACAAATTGCACTGTTTAGATACGGCTATAGAGAGAAGCGCTGGCGTCGGCGATTGCTTTCTGGTTTACTGGAGCAGACCCTTAGTATAACCAAACTAATAATAATCTCAAACAATACATTATTTTTGTTTACATTAATATAGAACTGTGTATGGGTCATAATTATTTACAATTATTTTACTATTTTTGTTAGTAAAACGTTTCTCAAGCATCTATAAATGTATTGTGTTATGATTAGTTACGGTACAATAGATTTCTATTTTAAAATAAATGTTTTCATCTAAACAATGCTTAGCCATAGCAGATTTATCTGGTCTATTGTACTTTAAATGAGAAAAATGTTCTTCACTTCTTGTCTTCATGATTTTTTTCGGTTTGGCCTATATATATAGGGTGTCTTAAAAGTACGTGAACGGCGTTATATTTTTGTAACCATTGCAGATTACGCAATAAAACTTGGTACATTGTTCTTCTACCAAAAAAACTAATTTGAAGCAATTATAATTTTTTTATCGCCTTTGGTTGACGGTTCGAAGGGGGCGAGGAAATAGGAGCATACGTCGAGTTGAACATCAAATTAAAGGTATATCTTAGGAGAACACAATGCAGCAAATCAGACGTCAAAAGGTCCACCCTACACAAAATGGCGGCCGTTTAAAGTAACAATATTAAGCATTTTGAAAACGGCTTAATTTTACTTATTTAAGCCGAAGTTTTAAGGAAAAGCGTAAGATTTAAAACTCAGACAATCCACACTAGAAATACCTACTGAGATGGTACAGAGTATTATGAATGGCTACTACACCCGCCTAGCTCAATGAAAAAACTGCAGAAGGAAAACAGTTTGAGCACTTATTGTAAGAAAGGTAAGCTGTTATGAAAGTGTATTTCTAATTGTTATTTTTTCACTCACTATTAATAAAAACTTTTCCTACTGCTAGTGTGGATTGACGGAGTTTTGATTTTAAATGTAACTCCAATAAGTAAAATTAAGCCATTTTCAAAAAGATCAATATTGTAACTTTAAACGGTAGCCATTTTGTGTAAGGTGAACCTTTTGATGTCTGATTTGCGGCATTATGTTCTCCTAAGATATAGCTTTCATTTTATGTACAACTTGACCTATGCTCTTATTTAAGATTTTCCTCCGACTCCTTGCGGGCCGTTCCTAAAGGTGTTAAAAAAATATAATTGCTCCAAAAATTAGTTTTTTTTTTGGTAGAAAAACGATGTACTAAATTTGTTGCGTAATCTGCAATGGGTAAAAAAATATAACTCCGTTCACATACTTTTGAGACACCCTGTAGTGCAAACTCAACTGCTTCGCGCATGAGTAAATCATACCAATGTAGTCCCGACAAAACCAATCGGGATTTTTATAAAAGTCAAATACATGTTTCTTTATGTAGGTGCGCACACTATACACCGACCGGTACGATTCGCCAATTTCGCAGTTTTTAGAAAAGTCTGAGTGAAAGAACTTTTGGACAATACGCTACTTGCCGTGTCGGTCGTACCGGCCAATGTTAGCGCTGCCATATCTACGACATAAACGGAATTTGTTGCAATACAAAAGACAACTGAGTTCTAAAAATTTTTTACTCTTGCCATATGGCAGCACTTTGTAAAATTTCTTCGTTCCGTCTTCATTGGTCGTACCGTGCGGGTCGGTGCAGTGTGCGCGTACATTTAAGGCGGACGACATCGGATCACGGTTGCAATATAGCGACTGGCTTGCTCGTAAAACAAAGGAAGGATTCACATTATTTGTCTGAAACGTTTATTGCGATAAAAACAAGTTTACGATAGAACACGGTGTAGTCGGAATTGCAGTGAGTCGGTCTTGCCAAGTTGGATAAACAAAGACAGTATTGTAAACATTCGGGGAAGTTTTACTGTAATATAAGTCAACTAGGGGCTTCATTGGGAAAACATCAGACAGAGTTCTTTTATTAAATCCAAGGGGAATTGTTTCGAATAAGTTTTCAATACGCTCAATATTGCCCTTGTTACCTACCACAGTGTAACCGTGACAAACATACATGAGGTTTATTAAGTATAATTTATTTATTATTATTTTTTAAACAGGCTTCAGTTTATATACTGATGGACCCGAACTACCAAACTTTCAGATTGGCCGATGGACACGGACTACCTGAGGCTATCCTTAATAATCCCTCTTCGCTTCCGTCATGGTAGATTACATGACAGTTCCCCACACTGAAACTTCCACACACTGCACAAAATACTGACACTTCCCCACAGCCCTTGGACGCGGCTACCTGTTTAATGACTCAGAAATAATGTCGGCTGACAGTTTCCCCCCCCCCCCCCCCCCATAGCTATAGGCTTCAGCGCTCTAGTGACAATGCACCTTCACATAATACTCCTTGGGGGTATACTTCATTATTAACATCTAAACTAACCTAACCTCCCCATAGTAGCCTTGAAGTATAAGTATAGCTTAAGAGTAGCCTTGGGGGAGGGGGTAAATGTGTGTGGAAATGTCAGTCGAGATTATTTCTGAGTCATTAATTAAACAAGTAGCCACGTCCAAGGGCTGTTGGGAAGTGTCAGTATTTTGTGCAGTGTGTAGAAGTATCAGTGTGGGGAACTGTCCGGACATGGTAGCACCTGTCTAGGGAATGAGTGACCTACTGCCTGTGTTCCTACGAGGATACACTATTTTAGCAAACCATAATTTGACATTTTTAAATAAATATTTGGAATCTACTAAGAAAGTTATGAAACATGATACCAAACTTGATTTCCGTATCACAACATTTAATATGGTAATGGCAAAATGTAATCAGATACAAACAGCAAACGTGTTTTGGTGATTAATACTAATATTCAAGTCTAACATAGTC
Source organism: Philaenus spumarius (assembly GCA_018207615.1). Taxonomy (NCBI): domain Eukaryota; kingdom Metazoa; phylum Arthropoda; class Insecta; order Hemiptera; family Aphrophoridae; genus Philaenus; species Philaenus spumarius. The sequence continues at coordinate 79,885 of JAGFPH010005683.1, forward strand.
GAGTTTGGTATCACTATTCGTGTTTTTATTTAGTAAATTTTAAATATATTTAAAAAAGTCAAGTTATAGTTTGCTCAGAAAAAGTTTATCCTCGTAGGAATGCAGCCAGTAGGTGACTCATTTCAGGCGGCGAGGGATGAGTAAGGGTGGCCTCAGGTAGTCCCAGGTCCATCGGCCAACAAGAAGTATACATACTATAGTATGCCTAAATGAAGTAGGTCTACCTGCATTTTCATTGTACAATGGTGTCAAAAAGGTTTATAATTTCTAGTTGCATAAAGTTTGTAATAGTGTTTAAGTTCTATTTTGAAATATTTTCTGCAAATTATACTTTAGATTTACATGTAGTATTTATTATTATTCAATGGAATTATAATGATGTTATCTAATAATAATTATGTTACATTCATGTCTCGTATAGTGTAAAAGGAGAATAATGGATACAAAAAAGAAAACAAAATACAAACATGTTAAGCTACTTCTTAGAAACTAATGACAGTAAGTTTATAGTGGTTGTGCATATTTAAAGTACCCCGGATATAGATTGGCAAAAACCAAACTACAAATTTGAAAAAATGGTTTATGAATTTGACGAAATATATAAGACCTAAAAAACATTTAATACTTATTACGATATGAAGAAATTGCATAAAACAACAGATAAAACAGCTGATGAGAATTACCAGTTAAAAGAAAACTATCTTAGTTTGAACCTAGAATAAACCACCAATACATGTTCATTATATGTATTTACATTTTTTACCATGTAAACTAACTTAGCAAACTTAGAAGCTGCTAATTATTTTCCAAAACCCACATCTTTTTTTGGGTTAGAAAAACAGCTGTAACGGTAGCGATTGTTTTAAAAAGATTTTTTTAAATCAAATGAAGATAACATAAGAGGGAAAGTAAAAATCCCTCGTCCTAATCTTGAGTAGTGGCCGTCAAATTCCCTGAATTGAGCGACTATAGGGAATATCACTTCTCGCGCATGCACATAGCGTCCAAAGGAGGAAACAATCACAGTATCGATATTATTTACTCTCCAATCGACTTTCGACTCTCTAGGTAAAGTCTAGGCCTAAGGTTCTGCAGGAGTTAAAAAATATTTCTGATTTGACCTCAGCTCTCCAAGTGGCAGAGCTGTATACGCCTATCATTGAGTTTGGGTCCAATTCATTCTTCCACTAGCAAATATAGGGCAGCTATATGAAGGCGGAAACTTGAGGGTTAAAGACGTAACCCTGACTGTTAACGTAGTGAAATGCGCATGAGTGACAATATGTGTCAGTAATCTTGTCACGCGTTAACGTTACTCTTATGGGAGTTGAAATTCAAGATGGTTGATGGGTCTGCCGAGCCTTAGTAATTATTTCCTCGTAGTAGATAGAAACATTTATATTATTATATTTCCTATCCGACCTGGTAAGCTCTAGGCCAGCAACTGTTATTACTTATTAAGCACAGCACAAAAAAGGCGATGATGAAAATAAGTCTGTAGGCTACTAGACTTTGTAGACTGGATACAACTTACTGAGCCTTACTCTAAACAAATCTCATTAACATACACCCTACTGTATAACCATCTAATCTGACACTACTTGAAAACCACTTAGACCCCTGGAACTATATCAGCTAAGCTGATAAGAACTATATGTATCGACCTCCGAAATAATCACCGCACAGTTGACGTAGAAAGACAACAAACACAACGCCTACTGTATTATATCATGAATCCGGTTGTTATACAGGGTAATTCAATGTCTCGGTAGCTCATTCTATAGCTAAAAATAAGAAAGAATGTTATATAAACACAGGCCCGAAAACGCTTCGTTTTCCAGATATCCGCCAGTTTGTTTTTTCAAACTTTCATGAAGTTTAACCTAACAATGATATCTTATTATCTCAAGAAAAATAAACGATTATAATGCGTTTTAAAATGGCGTCTGTTTGAAAGTCTCAAGCCTAAATTACCCAAAAACCGTACATTTCAACAAACAATTTTAAACCACTATTTATTTAGCCCTTTCGATTCCTTATCAGATGGTCTCACAGTCAAAACAATCGGATGAAGGATAATAGTTATCAAATATAATTACAGCTTACCGTCGTCAATAGTCAATTGTCGTATACATTTTTCAAACGACGGCCGTTTCGGCTTATTCCGCCATTTTCAAGTTAAAATTCGATGGAGAAATTAATCCGTTGTCACACATCACATACACATTTACACACAAACATTCAGAATAAATTAGAATAAACACAAAAAAAGGGCCTTTTCTGTTATATCCCCGAATTTACAAACTAGGCCTATTTATTCTCAAACTATTCGGGGATGTCCAAATAACTATTTATAACTAGGCCTACTCCATAAAATAATATATAAGGAAGGAAGTTTGCAGTTTTTGTTGATATTAGATAAGGGTTATCGCAAACGCGTAACTTTACTATTCGACTCTAGCCTAATATTTTTGCAGACAACGACGTTGTTATACATTTTACTGTTAAATGTTGAATACAGGTAAACATACTGTGACTAAATAGGTTAGGTTAGAACCTTTTAGGTATTTTTTTAATTATTATTTTTGTATTTCTGTTGCCATAGGTTAGCCTAGAGTCGAATAGTAAAGTTGCGCATGTTTAAAAATTGTTTTTTATTTTTTCCCAACAATTATACGTTTAAATGGTGAGTAAATATTATATTTCACATTTGTAGTTCTATCCCGATTAATCCTCATTCTATAGAAAATAGTTTGTAAATGCGGGGATATAACAGAAAAGACCCAAAAAAATCACTATTAAGAAATCACATGTCCTGTGGGCCCACTGTCTCGCACTGTACTGATGTCATCAAAGTTCACTGGGTTGCAATTTTCAATAGATTGTTATCAATTACGTGGGGGGGGGGGGGGGTTTATTTGGTCTCTGTTTCTGTTATAATCGTATCAAATAAAACATTGGAATCAAATCTAAGTTTTTCATTAAGTACGGTTTGCGGTTTAGTTTTAAAATTTTTATATATTTAAAATATATATAAATATATTATTATTATTATTATATTACATACATATAATAATATACATTATTATATATATGTAAACAATGGACTAGTATTAGTGTTGTTGGCTGGCCTGATGATGCTGCCTGTGGCAGCGAAACATGTGGCCATACTTTGAAAAACAAGTACTACTATTGACTAAAAATTAAGGTATGTTGATTAAAATATATATTTAAACAATGTATACGACAATTGACTATTGACGACGGTAAGTTGTAATTATATTTGATATATAACAATAGTCGGAAAGGCGATAAACATAATAAGATAATATTTAAGTTATGTGTAATAGTAATATTGCTTGCACATATACTGTTATTATCTTCAGCTGTTACCCTTCGTCAAATTGTTTTGACTATGAGACCATCCTATAATGAGTCAAAGGGGTTCTTGATTTATTTTTTATTTATTTTTTTTTTTTTAAATGTACGGTTTTTAGTAATGTACGTTTGAAATTTTCAAACAGCCGCCATTTTGAAACGCATGATTTTATTTAATCGCTCATTTTTCTTGATCATTGTTATGCTAAACTTAATGCCAAGTTTGAACTCAATCAGTCTCAAACACTGCTCTAGATATGAATAATTATTTTGTAAAAAAAACAAAATGGCGGATATCTGGAAAACGAAACGGTTTTAGTTAAATGTTTACATGAACTTTTTTTTATTTTTAGCTATAGAATGAGCTTCCGAGAGACATTGCCGCATATTTCTGAATCACCCTGTATAGTTTATTGCTTCTTTTAAGGAAACAATGTGGTCCAATATTTAAGTACAATTTATATTACAGATAAATGTTTTTGAGACCGTCGAAATTGGACACCAATTCTGTTATTCTGCTTTGAAACACCAAGTCTTTCTAACAACTAGTTCGACTTACTTGGCCCTGAAGTATGGTGTGAACGTAGTCAAAGGGTTCTTGTACATATCGTAAGGGTTGTTTAAGTAGTACGCCAAGTCGGGCACCATCAGGTCTTCCGGAAACTTGAACATTTCGTTTCCATGACTAGGGATGTCTTTCGCCCTCTTGAAACGTTTTCCTATCGTAAACGCTGCTTGATCAGTCCAGTAGCTGGAACACATTCGATATTGTATATAACTGGTCCAACAATTTGACTAATGGAAATGTGCATTAAAACCAATATTAAATACATGTTCATTCCATCTAGTATGCTTTTAATAAAATTAATTATATTTCATTTACTATATTATACGCAATACATTAGAATTATTTATTGAAAACATTATTCATCATATACAATGATTGTGTTTAATAATATTATAAAGAGGTCAAACTGTGTTTTACTGAAGGAAGTAATCTCTTTAACTACTGATTGAAAACATTTGTTTGTACTAATACAAAAACTACACTATCCCTGAGTAACATAGGCTGGAATTCATCTTGATTAAGACCCGAAACAACACCTAAAACAATACATATCAATTGTTATACTTTTACAAGTATTGTTATACTTGTTAGAGAGCTACCAATTTTTACAGTTTTTATTTTTTACAGATCCATAGAAAAGTAAACCAGATTTGCATTTTGTCGCGTGCTGCCAAGTTGGAAAAATGGAATAGCCACCCATAAAAAAATAAATATAGATTCTGCTAACATCCCTCAAATCTAGAGAGCTGAAATTTGGAATTTAATCAACTATTAGAAACATAACAAGTTATAGATTTGGAAGAAACTCACTACGTGGCGGATTTTTGGGCAAGGAAACTAAGATATTATGTCTGATTTAAAAAGCAATTATTGACCCGATATTAATTTATGTTTAACTAGGAGCTCTGCCCATGCCGTGACATATTATTGTACATCGTGTTAATTTTACGGAAATGATGATTGATTAGGACAGAAGCAATTCGATATACGTTGGATGGCGAGGGTAGTTAGTTGTGAACTACACAAAATGTAAGACAGAGGTCGAAATAGACACGCAATATCCCCAACATTTGTTCACAAAATCCTTAATTTTGTCCATGACATTAATTTTTTTTTTATAAGAATTTTAAATATTTTCGGCATACCAGCCTAAAATATTCTATGAAAAGTCCTCTACGTATTAATATAAGTTTCGTCAAAATCAGTTCTGCCATTCCGGATATTAGCCCAGTCAAACAAACAGACCGACAGACAAAACACTTATAAATGTGTGTTTAGATTTTGGTAATTTGTGAAATTATAAGTGCTTAGAAACAAACTTATGTTTTGAAATCACTGACAGTCCCTTCAATTTTATTTATGTGTATAGATTATTGATTGAAGTTGTAAACATAACCTCAAAATGTAATGCACATTAGGTTTTGTTAAAAATTACAGATGATTAATGATATCAGCTGTTGTATTATATTATTACTTACGTACGTAGACTCGCTTTTATAGGATTTGATTGCCTGATTGACGAAATCAGCTGATGTATGCTAAAGAATGAATCAAACAATAACAACCGTTCGCATGCGCTATAGCCTACTATTTTTTTACTCGCGTACGTAAATTTGCTTTTATAGGAGTTGATTGTAACTAAACTGAGGAAACTTTTACGGAGTTAAATATTTACCCTTTCAGTATGACTGCAAAGCCTTGGGACTGAAGTTTTCTGACGTTGCAGGCGGCTATGTAGTTGGCCAAAGCGAAGAAAGCAGTCCTCAGAGTGCTACCGCGTTCGAAATGGTGCGACAACCTCGCGATACAAGGGGGCGGCATCAGGAGCAGCTGTCCTCCGAACACTTTGGCGAGCTCCTTACCCACTGTTTCCCTACCTGAAACATACTGTTTGAAAATGTTCAAAATAATTTTAGCGGATATTAAAACTACTCAATTAGTTGGTAACACGAGACATGATCTCTCACAATCTCACATATCATGTCAGTGAACTAAAACTGACTTACACGATCTGTCGTTTCCCTCGATGACTATGAAAGGTTTTCTCTTCCCATCCTTGTACCTGTCATACTGCTCATAGCATTCTGTTTGGTATATCTGAAGCAATCTTTGGATCACCCTTGGTTTATAGTTCTGAAACATATAACATGTAATTTATGTTATCGATATCTTGGCAGCCATAATATCCAACATCTGTAGTGTTTAGACAGTAACTCGATTATAATTTAAGTTACAGAAAAAATAAAAAACGTTTTGTTTATCATTAAAAAACTTATTTTCTGAAGTGTAAACTTCTATAGCATTTCCATGTCCAAAAAATGTGTATACCTGTGTGTACAGCAGAGTATATAGTTTTCTTGTTGCTGAGGGTGAATCGAACTTTACCGTCACGCGTTTCACCATGCATTTTGTGAAACGCTCTATTTGTGAAACGCTCCTAAAGTGAAACGTTCCTAATGTGAAACGCTCTATTCCATTTGTTTGAAAAAAGTTTCGGTCTTGCCGATATTCGAACCAGCAGAGTCCATCACCATATACTAGCGCGTTAGCCGGTTAGGCCACGATCGCATTGAAAATTTAGTATATTGGAATTGGGTGTGGAACGGATTGTCCTACATCATAGGCTAAATCCGTTAATGTTAATACAATGTATAGTTTAATTAGTAATACCTCTGAAATGGACATTTTGCTTCCTAATTTCGTAAGTTGTGTTTTAAAATAAACATTTGCTTCCTCATTTCGTAAGTTGTGTTACTTAAAAAGTTTAGACGTGTGGTTTTAAGCACAAAATTATTATTATAATTTTTTTTGTAAAGCGGGTTTCATTATATTTTACATCAACAATTTTAATAGACCGCCATTTTGAAAATATATGATAAAACACTTTGATTTTTTGTACATGGGTAAAAGATTTCATACCAAATATGTTTCCAAAATTTGCCTTCAATATATTTTCTACATCCAAAGATATTAAGTATTTTACAAATAAACAAAACAAAATGGATTAATAACTGGAAAGCGAAGCATTTCTGAACCTATGTTTATAAGAGATTTTCTCTTAATTTTCACTAGTAGTAGAAGACGTCCTGAAAGTTTCTTCGTTCCTTCCTGAATCATCTTGTATGTCTATGAACCTATATAAAAATAAAATTGAAGTGTCTGTGATTTTAAAATATAAGCTTTTTTTCAAAGATCATAGGTTATTCACACATTACCAAAACATAAACACACATTTATAAATTTGTTTTGTCAGTCTGATTGTTTGTTTGTTCAGGCTAACCTCCGGAATGGGTGAACTGATTTTGACGAAACTTTCATTAACCTGTAGAGGACCTTTCAGATAATATTTTAGGCGACTATTTACACAAAAAATATTTAAAATTCATGTAAAAAGTTGAATTTTTTAAAACAATTATTGAAAAAATTAGGGATTTTGTGAATGAAGCTATAAGCTTTTGAGTTTTAGAACGTGAAAAAAACCGTATTTTTTTTAAACAATATGTCAACGCAGGGGTTAGTGAGCGAAGCGAGCAGAGGCAGAGCCTCTAGTATTGAATACAATAAAGGTTTAGTTCTAAATTATATATATTTGTGTTTATATAGTAAGTGTATTTACTTACCATTTCTTTATGAAACACATCTAATATCGATTTCAAGTCATAGTATATTGGAAATGTAACTGCATCGTCCGCAGAAGTTGTTCGGTTGTCATCACCTGAAAAATACAAATATTTGTCCATATTAATAAGGAACGTACCAGGTGTTCCCAAAGTATTAGTCCCCGTCACTTTTAGACGACGGAAAGAAGAGGAATGAAAATTTGTTAACGTCTTTGGTTGATTAGTAACAACTTTTACTCATTTTCAAAGCCAGTCCCTCTCCCCAGAGGGGTAATTTAATAATAATAATAATCTTTATTTACTGAGGCGAAGTCAGGACCATTGGATTAACCTCTCCCACTTAACCTCGATTTCAAAATATATAAATACATAAAAATTCATATTACAAACAAAAATTAATAAACAAACAGAACTACAAATAATAATTAATTCTAAAACATAACGTTTAAAAACTGAGAACTAAAATATACACATTTATCACCTAAGTAAAATGAAACTAAAAGTTAATTATGCTACACTATAATACATAAACATACACTTAAACACACTTACAGTCTCAAACCCACAACATGCCTCAAATCCCGTCCGAGCGCCCGAAACTACCCAAAATGTAGGTTCAACACAAATTTTTGAACGGCTTGTTACACATAATTTTTGTTGTCCTTAAATCACAAACATTTTGATACCAAGATAGGTAAGGTAGGACAAAGTTTTACATCTGTATTTATTTTTGTTTAGTGATTATATTCATTACGGTTCGAATTTATTTAGTTACACATTATTTCCTCTTTGAACACAGTGTTTGTTTAATCATCAGTGTTACCAACTTTTGAAAAAACAATTTCTAATGTGAATTATAAAATTTGTTCAAATAATTGTTATGCTTATTTAACGCTTTATAAAAAATAGTTTTAAATTTTATACTTACAAGCTAATTAGTTTGATTAAAATATAACACTTGGAAATATTGAATCCAATCAGGATCTCATCCAATCGTAAATCGGTTCCCATTTACTCTGTTTTAATTCTGGTACTATTTTGCATAGTGGCGTTGTTTGGGAATGGTTTTTAGATGTACTGTATTTAGATGTTTCTTCTTTCATAAAATTTCATATAAAAAAAAATGTATCGAAAAAGTAAACAATCGATTAAAGTTAGCTACCTTACGATTTATACTTTGTGCTCACAGTTAAAAATAAACGAAAATGGAGTTTAAAGTGCCATTTACTATTTTAAAACGTTTTTGAATACCACCACTGAAAATTTGGGAAAACTTTAAATGAAGATAATTCCTAATTTCTCTGGTCATTCATTAATTACACAGGGTGTTTCAGGAAGAAACGGATAAACTAGGACATGTTCTAATAAAGAAAATAGTTCATAATATACACATAGGTTTGAAAATTCTTAGTTTCGCAGTTATCCAACATTTTGTTTGTTTTACAAATTATTTAATATCTTTGGATGTAGAAAATATATAGAACCCAAATTTGGGTACATATTTGGTACATTATTTACCCATTTACAAAAAACCTAAACCTTTAGGTAAAATTTTCCTAAAAACCTAAAATTTTCCATATCAAAAATTTTAAACGGATGCCATTTTGAATGTAAATTATCTCAAAAATTGCTAACTGTACTAAACCTTTTAGGTAACCTTTTTTAGAAAGTCAGTTTTTAAATAAAAAAACAAAACTTTTTTCTATTTTCCAAGTACGAAAAATATAATCGAGCTATCGGTTTAAAACTGAAAACACGATTTCTTGGTATACTATTTAAAACATAGTACAGAAAGAAATTATGTTTTTAAATTTTGTTTGCAGAGTTATTGAGTTTCCATATATTTTACATTAAAAACTTCTAAACGGCCTCCATTTTAAGATGAAAAAAACTTTTTGGTTTTTTCTACAAGAGTTGTATAGTAAATACGTATCCAAAATTTGCATTCATTATATTTACTACATCCAAAGATATTAAGTATTTTGTACAAAAAACAAAAGGATGGATAACAGCATTTCCGAACATATGTTTATATGAAAATTTTTATTTATTTTCACTGGTAGAACCCGTCTTGAAAGTTTCTCCGTTTCTTATTAAGTCACCTTGTACATTCAATTCTTTAAATTTTAACTATGTCGAAAAACTCGTAATTTCGTGTTGGTACCCCTTTAAATGAAAATCTGTTTCAAAATTATATTTTCTAATTTATTTATTAATATAACTGTTACTAATAAAATTTTAAACTAGTTAAAAAACCATTAAATGCATTATTATTAAATGAATTCCCCAGTATTTAGTTGCGTATCATTCCTAAACGACATAATTTATTAAAATTCTGAAAAAAATAAAGGTCTGAAAATGTTGCAAAAATACTAAACAACATTAAATATGCTATGTTGCCTGTCATTCTGGTAAGAGATTTAAAAAAATGTTTAACTAGAATTAATTAATGAGTCAACAAAATAGACTTAAAACTTTCCCTGATTATAATGTTATAGTGGTAAAATTCAAAATGTTCTCTCTATATAAAAATGAAAGTTTGTTTCTTTTCTGCTTTGTTTCTTTCTATTTGATCGATTCCGCTAAAAATTTCATACTTTTTCCATATCAATGCCAGGATGTTAAGACGTTACCATTATTACAGTATAAGGGGTTGAAATGAGGTTGCTACCCCTATACAATAAATATAAATTAAACTTATTACAAACTATAAAGGTAAAATTATGTAATATTATTTTTAAGCTCTATACAAAAATATTTGCAATTTCATTACTTAAGTCAAAGGGATGAAATTAAATAACTACCCTTAAAATTAAATAATAATCCACTTAAGTTTTCTATATTCTCAAAAACTACTCAACAAATCTAAAATTTCGCAATTTTACACTTATTAGTATCAGGGTTTTTAGAGAAACATAACATATAGTTACTACAAACAAATAGATTTAAATTAGGTAGATGCATAAAATAAAAATAAATTGCACTAAATTCATACAAACTATATTAATTATTTAACATTATTCTTAATTGATATGAAAAAAACATTTGCAATTCGATTACTTAAGTCAAAGGGATGAAATGGGGTAACTACCCTTAAAACTAAACCAAGCTATAGCGAAGCATTGCCTGGTCCACTAGCAGCTTGTATATTACGACCATTTTGAATCAAATGATATAATTTTTTTTTTTTTTATTTTATTATATTTATTTATATGTTACACTGTATATATAAATAAAAACACAACTTAAAATCTCACTTAGGTTATACATGAAAAATAAACAAAATATAAATATTATAATGCATCAAAAACAAAAGAGGAATATTTTTTAACATACTGATAACATAACTATACTTTCTTATAACATAAATTATACAAATTTAGGGGTCTCCTAGGCTTACGCCAGTTTGAGACTTCCATCAAAAATAACAAAAACAATATTGAAATGGAAAGTTCGGCAGGTGCCCTAACCTAACCACAAGAAAATTAAATATATACATAACATAGAGAATAAAAAATAAATCAACCTGCAAGGCATTGCATAATATATAGGCCTATTATTGCATAATGTCGAATAAAGGTTCAATATAATCTGATGAAAACAGCCAGGACTTTAAATTTCTTAACACTACCCTATAAGACATATTTTTTAAATAGTAATTTTAGGAATGATAATGTTATAAAAACGAGCGGCACTATAGCTAAAAAATTTACGGTACAGAGTTAAATTTGGTTTAGGTACAGGTATTCATATGGCGCAAAAGTGAGATTATAAAACAGTAACCATACATAAACTACTACCCTATAAGCTGCCTAATACATACAGATACACTTACCTGCTGCACTACCATCTAACTCCAGTAGGACATACAATGCTAATACAAAGCTCAGCCGACTGTTAAATAAACCATTACAAAGATTAGCACGATATTTAAGCATTTTATTGGCTCAAAAATATTGGTTTACATTTTATTTTATTCGGAAATTGTAAAACTGTTTCGCAAGTCGTGTTTCGTTTCAGAGAGAGAAGATAGTGTGACAAAGACAGAACGATGATGGTTATCTTATCAGAAGGTTTAATTTATAGCATTTACATACGATAACATCGCGCTTGGTAGCAATTAGATTGTTTTGTAACAATTAACATAGATTATTCAAATATAATGGGGTGTGTAACTTAGTTGTAATTAATAGATGTGCTCGTACTTCATACCAACTCTGACAGGAAATTATGAATGCTAATTATTTCTAAGTATAATATAGTCGTAACACTATTAGCATATTAACTCTACCTGCATACTGGGTGTTTCGCGAGAGGTTGGCACAACTTTAAGAGATGATAGGGGACATAAAACAAGCAAATTTGTTAATATGAACATAGGTCTCACCGTAAGAGTCACAGTAATAACTCGTCTTCCTATGGAAATTCGCTAATTACAACAATACAATTGATTTAACCATGTATTTTGCAGCCTGTTTGGCAAATACCGGGTGTCGGAAAGTCTGGAAACGGCTTAAAACAGGTTCACTGTCAAGATCTTATTTATGTTTCTGGCCACAAGTGATATTGAGAGACAAATCCGTCTCTCAAGAAAAAATTGCCAGAAGCGTTATTGAGAGATAAATCTGTCTCTCACAGCAAACTACTTTTAAAACGCTGAGAGCTAAATCTATTACTCAATGTTATTTACAAGTTGTGATATCATATTATAGAGGAAATTCTGCAGTTTTTGAAGGTGTTCTTAGCATTTTTGTAACGTTTTTCGTTTAAAAGATATAAGTCATTATAAAGTATTATATTTTTGTACGTTTCCCATGTATAAATCTTCATA
>JAGFPH010005684.1:8180-21652 GCA_018207615.1 Philaenus spumarius
GGGCGGAGCTTCCCTTCTCGGATGAATAGTGGCTAAATGGATGATTGAATCTTAAATCTGATGAAAAATCGTTGGTCTGAAATTCAATTTTCTACAACTATTGTATTTAACAATTTTTGCTATCTCTTACCGTGATCTTACAAAACGCGCTCAAAGTAAAAAACTTAAAAATTTAAAAAAATATAAAAATTCTTTCCCGCACAAAAGGTGCTTGCAAAATTAAAAAATGTTAACTTCTGGCAATTTCCCCAAAAGTTTCTCGTCGAGAGCTTTAATTCAAGTATAAGGTTGAGGGGGGTCCGATTACGGGAAGTGCCTAATAATTAATGTCAATGAATCAGTGTTACCGTCTAGCTTTGTAAGTAGATGACATCTCTTTAAATTTGAATAGTTGCAGCTGTCATCTATATGCTGATGATCTTCAGAAAGCATTGTAAAGTTTCCGATGCAGATGAATGCATGAGCCTTATATAAATAAAGATATTATTTCATCGACTGTTTGGTCAGCGCCTCATGGGGTCCAGATTAATGAAGCTAAAATGCAGGCAATTATAATCGGCTAATCATGTTTATTAAGTCTGCAACAAAGTGTTTCCCTCGCTAAGGCAGCTGAGATTCTACAGAATGCTTATTCCACTAAGGTGACAGCTCTGTTTGTCGAGTCATGGCTTTTTCCTATATTTGATTATGGGTGTGTTGTTTACAGTGACCCAACAGCGGAGTTGGCAGTAAGCAGTTTGTTTTCCCTATAGGTTTTGGTCAACATGTTACTCCTTTCTATAATAAATTGAAATGGCTCAAGCTTGGTTCTCGAAGAGACCTTGATTTCTAGATCATAATGTAACTTCTCAAAATTTAATTCACCAAATCATTTTTCTAAATATTTTAATTTTATGTTTGATATGCACAGTGTCAACACACGTTCCGCTTCTAGAATTCTCCAAATTCCCCTTCTCCATATATCCATCTTTAATTAATTCCTTTGCAGTTTCCGGTTGCAGATTGTGGAATTCGGCAAGGTCTATCTCAGTTTAAATTGACTGTTACGAGACACTTTTTACTTTCTCCACCCTATACGTAGTATATGGAGAAAGTATTGTTTTCGTAAAAATGTTCGAATTTGAATTTTCAGTTGAATTATCTGTTTTGGTGCTCCCAGAACCCCAAAAAATTGTTTAGTGCAATTATCTGTGTTGGTGCTCCCTGAACCCAAAAATATTTTTAGTGGAATTTTTTGTTTTGGTGCTCCCTGAACCCAAAAAAGTGTTTTTAACGTGGTGTCTGTCTGTCAGTGTGTCAGTATGTATACACAACCAGAGGGGACACTATTGGTCCGATTTTCATGAAATTTGGTATGTAGGTACTAAACCCTAATATCTCCAGGCGTTTTTTTCATTTTTTGGAATTTTTAATTTTTAAGGGTAATTTACCCCAAAAAACCAATAAAAAACGACAAAAATGCAAATTTCTCAAAAACGGCTCTAACGATTTTGATCAAATTTTCAGTATTTATAGTGCTTAAGATGCCAAACAAAATGACACCACCCGCTTTTATCAAAACTTCGGCGTTTCATAATTATGGGGAAATGTTAAAAAATAAACAAGTTTATGTTGTCAATCTAGCATCACGGCGACGGCCGCACGGGGTAGCACAACGGTAGCGAGGACGGCCAGTAATTCAAAGGTCGCGCGATCGAAACCCGCCTGGGACAATAACTTTTTTATACGATTGACGTTTGTAGAATATTATTTTTTTGTTTTGTTCTAAAAAGTAGTAAATAAAATGATTAAAAACAATATTATTTTGACTACAGTAAGTTGGGAGAAAGTTTGTGTCAGTTAACTGATACCGTTTATTTTGCCGTGCTATTGGATTGTGTATGATTTCGTGTTAATATATTTTTTGTTATTTTTATTCTAATAAATATAATTTAGTATAATGTCTTTCATGTTTTATAAAACAATTTCATAACTATTGCTGGACGTTTGCATTAATTGAGGGGACTGAAGTTAATTTTACTATTAGAATGTAAAGCTAATTTAAGTTTTTCTTTTGTTTTATTTGTCTTTACTGTTGACTTTCACATATTTTGTATTCATAGTTTTGTGTAGTCTAACTCTTTTCTTATCATTTTGTTCATAACTTTTACCTTCTATTTACAGCCTAAGTCTTGTTTGTTTATTTTTCCTTTTATGTGTCTTTGAATTCATTTTTTAGAAATTGTAAACATTTATGTATTTTGTTGATCGATACGGTTGAAGGGCTTTATAGCCTCAGTTGAGCCCAAATAAAGGTGATTAATTAATCAATCAATCAATCATGACATAATAATACCGTAAAGAAATAATTTTACATGAAGAAAAACCAATTTAAATTTAAATTACCTATGTAAGTTAATCGAATGTTACATTATGTAGTATTTGTAGTATCATTATTATTATTTTTGTTCATAAACAAGTTAATTAATATAAGATTTCGAAAAAATTTGTTGCATCCAACAAATTTCCCAAGCAAACCTTTTTGTTCAATAATTTGTAATTAATTATTTAATTAAATTTATTTGAATATTGGTATATGCAGGTACATCAACTACTTCGCCACAAAATCAAGCCCAACAGAGCACATCTTAAACTTATGGGAAGCTCGACACCGAGAACCGTCATCTGTTACGGACTTAATAAATATATTGCGTACCATGGAAAGAAATGATGCTGCTTTGCTTATGGAAAAAGAATTGGGGCCATGGTTGTAATCGTACATATAAAATTTAATCTCATATGATCTCGTACCTATATTTTATATTTTTGTTTTAAATTAAATGTAATGTAAACTGAATGGATTTTATGTCGTAAAATCAAATAATAATCTAAACAAATGTTTCTATAATTAGTTTTTTACTTTAAACAGTTCCAAACAGTCATACATATTAGGGGTCTGCAAGTGCCCGTATTTTTGGGTTTCAGGTGGGTTTTTTCACTAACCGAGGGATCAGGCGGATCCAAAATATACGTTAAAATGTTTTCGAGTATTTTGGCTGTACCCGATAAATTTGGGTAGTGAGGAATTAAAATGAAATTTCCTTATATGTAAAAAGCAAAAATGAGTCAATTAAAAGTTATTTCAATATAAAAAATTAAGAGAATGTGTCAAAATTTGAAACTTAGAAAATGATCTAACCTTCTTTAATCATATTATGTTACAAACAATCTCGACTCGACAAATGGAACAAATATGGAATCAAAACATCACATTGGTTAAAACTGCTAAACATTTGTCGTTTACTTCAAGTCACAATTATTCTGGCAAAAAAAAAGTAAAAAACCTAAAGAGAAAAGACATGTTTTGTGTTTTATGTGCGGCATGACTATAATAATATCGTCTTGCATAATCCGTGCGTATGCCTACCAGTCCAGTCGTATAATTGGTTACTTGGGAATTGACTAACCTATAATTTCTTCCGAATTTTTACGAGAGAACCTTTTCTCCGATAACAAGACTGTTACTGCGATATGAATTATTTTGGCTTTCTTAACTAAGGCCAACATTTTGAATATTGCATATAAGCATGTTATCAGAAATGAAATGCAAAGGTGAAATGTCAACATTAATTTTTACCTGGTGGACGTACAAGTTTTTGACGCAAAGGTCCTTAGTCATAACAGTTCGCTTTTGTTTTACTCTGCTTAGTAGTCTGTATTTTGTAATTCCATATTCTTTGAGGTTATAATGAACATCAACTTTGTTCGTTTCACATCACAGTTAACTTTTTTGCTGTTTGCAATTTGTGTTTAAATAAATAAATGTTTCTCTTTTTTGAAACGGGTGTGTTACTTTAATAGTTTGATAGTTTTTTGTTACTAGTTTTATTTTTCATTGTTTTTGCACTGTGTAGTTTAGATTTCCTAAAATAGGCAATTGCATCATTAGAAATATCGGTGCAGCTAGTACTGCTAGGCCTACGAATTTTGTAACGGATAGCGATCATGAGAGAAATTCCAATACAGATAGAACGGAAAATAAATCCTAATCAGCAATCAGTGTTTTTAGGAATAGAAAAAATATTTCAATTAGCCAAATAATTAATAATTTAGTGTTGTTAGGCTGATTACACTTTTAGTAACCTAATAACTTACTAAGTAACAATATATTGTTTCTGAATTCTGAGATCAGTGCTAAATTCAGAAGAAAAAGTTGTATTTTCTAAATAAAACATCATCACTTTCTTCGAGTTTTTGTTTACTACCCGACCAGACTCGGGTGCAAAATTTCACTACCCGACTCGACCGACCCGAGTAAAAAATTTCACTACCCGACCCGATCCAAAAAATCACTTCCCGCAGACCCCTAATAAATATAAATGAGCTGAAATTAAACACATTTTTCTGCATACATATAATTATGTTATATGTTAAATGTTATATGTTAAATGTTATATGTTACAGTGAAATGATTAAGTAATTTGTAACCTATATAGTTTACTGTTGTATTTTGTTTTCTTTTATTATAACCAATTTTACGACTAAAGATTTATAGAAAGTATATATTTTACATTGTTTTAAAACTTTGCCCTTGTGTGCCTAGAAAAAAATAATATTTTTGGAGTTTTTAATTATGTAGCGATAATTTTTTAATTATGAAAAGTAAATATATATTTTGTACCACCTGTTTTGTAATTTACTTTAGTGTTTTTATAGATACTAATATGTGCCAAGTAGTGTTTATTTTACTCCATATATTTGTAAATATATGATGATGTAATTTGTATCTATATTGTTAACCTACATGTTAAGTGTTATTGGTTATAATATTAAGTATTAGTACTATAGTTCTACAGATTTCCGTTTCAGATTGTTTAAAATTCATATTCCCCTGGGTAAACATTGCAAAATCCATTCCAAGATGTTGTAAACCTTCTAATTTTTATCTGAAATTTGTGTATTTTTTTATTCGATTTGTGTTTTTAAATAAACAATTTTTGAAAAGATTAACTTTTACTGCAAGGTGTAGACAATATGTGGTCATATAACAAGAAATGCAATAGTCCATTAGTGAATATAACATCGAGCTTGTTTAAAATTGTTGGAAATCTTTTAAATATTAGTAAAATATTTTATCTGAAACTTTTTCACAACTAAAATCTTCAGTACAACGGACTGGAAAAGTGCTAAAAGTTAAAAGCAAAAAATTCATAACTTTCTAAGTAGTCAAAGCTTCAAAGTTATTGTGAACATTCTAAATATTATCTTAAACTTTTGAAACTTCAACATTTCATACGATTAACTCTTAACTCGAAGGGGCAACCAAAATGAGGTCTCCGAAGAAGCAACCAATTTTTACTTCCTTGGTAGGTAGGCAAAATATCGTCACCATTTAAAATTGTTGCACGTCTTCCAAAATCTTTTGTCTGAAACTTTTTGTACAACTGCAATTCATGGTGCATGGGATCAATAAATTTGAGCACAAAGGGATTATTTGTTCTAAACGATGAAAATATACCTAAACAAAGTCACGTTCCCTAATCGTCATGTCAGAATTGCAACATGTGATGGCTCTCAAATTCAATGCTATGTGGCTATAACTAACTCAGTTTTTTTTTTAAACGGATGACCAGAGATCGATAGTTGAGCTTTTAAACTTATTATTCTATGAGCTTTTAACCCGTTTCTTTTATTTGCTTTCCGTAGGCAAAAATCAAACAGTCAACTGTTTACGAACCAATTGAAGAAAAAAGCTGTACGTCTTTTATATATATGTGATTATTTAGGGGGGGGAATACAAAATTTAGTTACATATTATTATCTTTGGAATATTTGCATTTTTATGATTTCAAATAAGTGATAGTTGATAAAATTGCTTTTCCTTTTATTTTCAATATGTGGTAAAACCGCACAAAAAAAAACTATTTTGTAAACTTTTATTGTTATATTTTTATATGTTATAAAAAAACTATTTAACATTTATTTATAATTATTTTTTATGATTCTCTATTTTTATGATCATTTCATAGAAAATGATATATAACAAATCTCTGTTTTTCTTATATTTTTATTTTCTAAGAATTTGTCGAAAAATCTTTTCCCTAATAAATTATTATTCAGACACTACAAAGGAAATTGCCTGATACTTAGAGTGTTAACAACAATTTCTACTATATTAAGCTTGAGTTACCACCATTAATAATATTCATCAATATTTATTAGTTGATGTAAACAAGTGATGTATAGTTAAATCAGTTATTGCTTCTAATGTTAATCCCTGGAACCGGCAAAAACTTGATATTGGGCATTTTAGCTTGATCTGTACTCACAACTTGGTACAATCCACCATACATCAAAGGCAATATTTATTAGTTAAACATCATTAAAAGTTAGTACCAATCAAAAGAGAGAAGTTTAATCCGTGTTTATAAATGTGTTTAACCGTAGATGGAGGGTTGAGTTATTTGATCTAAACAATGTGATCATTTAATACAAAAAAAACATTAGCAGTTACTCAAGGCTAGGTCAGCTGAGTTTAATACTCCAGTTTTTCTCTATTTTTGTTTCTGTTTGCACATAGTTTTACGATAAACTAATTCAATGCCAAGAAGTATTGGTCTAAATATTACCGTTTTTATGCTAATTATTTTGCAATCTATTTAAACAAAGGTTCAATCAAGTGACCTTGCCGAATTAATTAGGAGAATATGAGTGATGGGAATTATTCAGTTTTTCATATTAACAAACATAGTATAAATTATATAAACAACTATTGAGCTTGATGTGTGAGAAGATGATAAAATAAAACTTAATAACAAAATCACACAACGAATACGTTTATTAACTCAAACACGTTTCAACGACAATGTTGCCATCTTCAGTAATGCACGACCTACAATGTTCAAACAATAACAATAATAATTTTGTGCTATTGTTTGATTATTGTACTAAACATATTAGTTGTGAGATTTTATTCAAGTTTTATTCGATTTTAGTAAAAAGTATATAACAAAAGTTACATCTTAGCATCACCATATACCTGTAATTTGTTGTATATTGTTTTTTACTTTATTTTGTTTGTAAAACTGTAAAAATCATTTAGGGTCAAACTTTTAAAATTAATAGAAGCATTTTTACTTATAGAAGGTTCTTAAGATATCCGTTCTCATATAAATATATTTTTAATTTCTGACAACACCATAACCTGTTACGAATAAAGTGGTATGTAAATGTACCATACAAATATATGTAGCCTATTATATTGATTTTGATGTAATTACTATTTTGAGTTCTCTAGCTGGACTAAAATGGTTCCTCAGTAACTTGCACAGTGAAAGACCAGTTGTAGGGTTAATAACCTAAATGAGCAGATAAATAGCAAGTTTTTAAAATAAAAAATTATTTTAATTGCAGTATTTAGATTTGTCAGAATAATTAATGTCAGATGCCCTAGTGATGAAGCAATGTTTCACTATAATGTCAATTACTGCTACATTATGTAAATATCTCTTTATTACGCAACACTATAGTAAATATTAAATAACTATGTTCATTAGGCTTAACCCTTTCACTGTTGGGACAACAGTTTCATCGCGCGTGTGCTGAATTAGGACATTTCGACAGACCAAATGAAACATATGGGCTACTAAATATACATATATATAGGTCTACATTTTTACTTTCTCCACCCTATACGTAGTATATGGAGAAATTATTGGTGCTCCCTGAACCCAAAAATATTTTTAGTGGAATTATTTGTTTTGGTGCTCCATGAACCCAAAAAAGTGGTTTTTTGGTGATGTCTGTCCGTGTGTCTGTAAGGACGTGTACAGAGCTGGAGACCATACCAACCGTCCGATTTTGATGAAATTTGGTATGTAGGTGTAGTTCTGGAATATCTCAGGCGTTTTTTTCATTTTTTCAAATTTTATAATAATAATAATAACTGATTTTTAGGGGTTTTTGGCCAAAAAGGGTTTTTTATCAAAATTTTTCAAAACCTTTTTTCGTGCATCCATACAGGCCTAATTGACATGTTTGGTGCAAATTTGTTCGAAATCGATCGAATAGTTTAAATAATAATAATAATATAATATAATATGGATGTGTGTTACATGCATCTAATATTTTCCATGGTAACATTTTCCTACTTTTGCAATTCTAAATAACCACCTCCTATGCTATTCTTGGGAAGGTATAAAGTTTCAACTGGGAGAAAGTATGTGGCAGTTATCTGGTACCGTTTATTTTATTGAAGATCATTTATAAAATTTTAAAGATTGCTTTAAATAAATACTATTTTAAAATTTGTTGGGTTGAAAAAGTTTAATACAAAATTCTGCTAATGTTTCTGGAAATTAGCTAGTTACTGCTAAAAACAATAAATTTCCATTAATTTTGAATCCTACTATCTGGATCAATTATTTAATTAAATACATTAATTTTACATTACCTTCAGTGGTCCTGTTTTCGTCAATTCTAGACTGACCGCAGTTTCAGCCTCACGGGGCTATTTTCAAAGTCTTTCCGTTACACTTATTACTGCACATCACTGCATTGTTCACACTAATAACACTTGACAAACTTTTAACTTAAATTATTACACTTTCGTGGCCGTCAAATTATTAAAACATTATTTACGTGCTGTTGCCCGTGTGGTCTCTACTCGCACTCAGTACTGTGAGGTCGAAACTGCAGTCAGTCTGGAATTATTCAGGACCACTGAAGGTAATGAAAAATCTATGTATTTAAATAAATTTCATTGGCCTTTGTGTCGATACATTTTTGAAGTCTTGTTGAAACTGTTGGATTTGTATGAGGAACAATATACTAAAAATATATATTTGTCTCAAAAGTGATTTTAGGCCTACTGGTAAGATCTATCGTTTATACAGCGTAGTGTGCCTTTGAAACCAGCACTTGTTTCAGTTGTTTGACTAAAATAATTATGAACTTACGGGTGCAATTCACTGTTCATCCGTTAAAACATTTGTTGTGTTTCTTCCATACATGCCCCACAGATGTGGCAACTAGAATGTACCTATTATTATGGTACAGTAAAGCATCGATTATCCGGATTAATTGGTAATCACCTTGTCCGTAAAATCTATAATCCGGATAATTGATAGTTATTTAAAATATGAGAAAAAGTATTACAGTACTGAAGTACAGTTGTACATACATACATAGTACATTCCTGTGAGTTTTCGGTGGTCACGTATCAATAAAACAGAACACTAAAAAACTCAAAATACGTACAGTACACACGAATGATGCTGTCCGTATAACCGATCATCCGGATGGTCGATATTCGGATAACTGATGCTCTACTGTATTATAAAGAACTGGTTCATCGCTACTTCTAATGTCACTTATTAAACCTGTATCTTCATTTTCCAAAGTACTTATTAACTCATTCAACACTGTAATATCGCTTTAGAAAATCCAACATAAGTCGAAGCTATAGGTTTTAAAACGAGCATAGGACACGATGTTGAAAAGTGAAAATGTTTATATTAGGGCATTGCACTAGCGACAGCAGAACGTGAATAAACGGGCATAGCAGTGGAAGGGTTAAAATGATATAGTCCGCTAAAAGCCCAAGCAATACTTTATTTTCAAAAGAACACCAAAGAAGGCACGGTCTAATTTTATAAATAAAACTGTATACTTATTTTATCAGGGTGTTTGGATACTGCCAAATCATTTTATTTATGGTACAGAGAATGCATAAAATAATACTGTAATAATTATTTTGAATAAATCAAATATAACTTATTCTTTAAAATGCGCTCAAAGTATGCTTGACAATCGACTATCTGTCAACATATGTCCGTATAAACATAACAGCGTTAATATAGATTTTGTTAGTGGTTATAAATTAGGTATACAAAATACATGTGATAACACCTATGTAGGTGGTACTTAAACTAATAAATCTGAATAACATTAGGAAATTGTGTATAAATTGTGTAGAAAGAGTTTATATTAATGTAAAGATTATACGTACCAAATTAGTAATATAAATTCCTTTTATACCTAGCTTATGTGAACTGCGTAAATTAGGTGTAACCTTGAAATAAAATATGGTGTTTTATAGTTTAGTATAAGTGTTAACTATTCGATAAATGTAATCTGTGTATAGAATTTAAATATAATAATTTTTACCGATAATTTGTTAATTTCTTAAACCCAATACTTTCGAAATAACTAGGTTACATTCCTTTGCTGGCATCAGTTACTCTTTACATCTACTTTGTATCAGTAGGCATGCACCGTAGGTAGAACCCGACGTGAGTAAAGTCCAGCGATAACTAACACGACCTGTCCAGACATCTACTTATCGAAGCCACCGGCACGGTAGGTTACTTCGAAACTAATTGTCAATATTTTTTATCATGTTATACCTATAATTATTTTATGCAGGTTTTGAGAAAATTTTGTGATTGGTTACCCTTATCACTTATATCGGCCTTTACTTTATATATACACTAGCTGACCCGTGCGAAGCATTCGCATTCTAACTTACTTAAATCCCACTTAATTAAAGTACACACCGTATATTTAGTATCGTATAGTGTGTATATTAATTAAAAATAGCAATGCAGTGGCGTAACGGCAGCTCTCCAGCTGGGTATTGTTATCATCAGTGTTGCCAACGCCAGGAAAACATCCCTACAACTTACTTGATCTTACATCACTGTTAATTTCGGATTCTTTATTTTTTTATTTTTTTTCGTATAATTGTATTTTGTATACTTTTCCGGTGTAGCGGTTAAGGAAAGCTTTCAAATGATGCTTCATTCATGTAATTTGATGATGTATAAGGAAGTAATGGCATACCGACAAAAAAATGCCCTTGAGAAATAATATATGTGATTATCTGCTTTATTTATAAAAGTAAATCATGACGTAAATAACATTTTATTTTCTAAATAAAACTAAATATGTTTAATTAATTACTATTTCAATGTTAAAATCCATTGGAACAGTAATGTTAAAATTAATATTCCGTCCCGGTGGGCCAATCCAGGCCTGGTTATGTACCTCAAAAGTCTTGATTTGAAAGAATAATATTCACTGAAAAGTTCTTTGTTTATCTTTAACCATTTAGAAAATCGTGGTTGCACATTTCCAGGTTTCTGGGTTGCAAACCTTTTTTAAAGTGTTAATGAAAGAAAACTGTACTACCAAATGTCATGAATTTTCACACATTAAAGACAAAGGTCTATATTTTAATTTTATTTTTTCTCCAGGAAGTTATCTCTGATAGATGCGGGTGTTTTTCGCAATTTAGAAAATGGTAAAGGTTTCTGACTATGGCCTTTTTCAGGCAGAATGATGACTGGAATTAATACGTACCATGATTTTTCAAAAATATTAATTACTCTGGGAGTTTTAGGCTTTTAAGTAAAACAGTTACTCAATGAAAGCATTTTTTCAAAAGTGTATAACTCGGTGGCTATAAAAAGGAAATTTATGAAATAATTTTTTTATTGTTGATAAAAGTCTATACAAGATTTATAGTGATGACCGAAGGTACTTGTAGAATTCCATATTCAATTAACAAACAAACAATGTTTTGTAATTTCTACAAGTTTTATTTTTGAATCTTGCTGGCAACATTTTGCCCGTGACGGCATTATAACAGACTGATAAGTCTATATAAGTTCCCTCGTCAATGCCGTCACGGGCGAAACCTTGGTCGGTAAGATTCAAAAATAAAACTTGTAGAAATTACAAAAAATTGCGTTTGTTAATTGAAAAGTCTATATTTTAATGGGGCAGTTACAAATTTTCAATATATCATACAGTTTTTCAGAAAACATTTTTAGAAAAGTACATGTTTCAACAAAAATATTTTCGGACGGAAAATGTTTTGCCCCGATATGGATATAAAAATATACATAATTTTATAGAGAATAAAGTTGTGTTTGTGGTTTTTCTTAAAGAAACACTATTTAAATTTAATATATAAGTAGTACTACCTCAAAAGTTTTAGAATTGAAATGAGAGTATTTACTGAAAAACGTTTTCTCTCATCTTTCCCCTACTCGTTTCTGAAAATCCTTTTTTAAGCATTTTCAGGTTTTGCAATAGTTTTTTTTTTTTTTTTTTTTTGAAAGCATTCCTAGGCCTATAAATATGCTTTCATTTTGTAGATATGTTTACTTTCAATATCATTTCATCTGTAGGCCTGTACTAATTTGAGGATTGCCAGTATTGTATAGTAAAATTGAAGTTTTTCTGAACTTTATTATTACCTTTTCTATTAAATTGGTTATGGTAAGACACTCGTAGGCATAAATAGAGAGTTTGCTTTTATGGACTTGGTGTTTTACAACATTATTTTTTATTGTTGAACTTTACCAGAGCATATTTTGAGCTTTAAACTACATACCTAGTAAACTTAAAATACCTAGTGCTTGCATAGTGCTAAAAATAAGAAACGTGTTTGTACGATATTATGCATGTTAAAAAACAAACTCTACAAACACAACAATTTTGAAAAGAAATTTGTTTTAAAGTTGTATACTAAAAACATGTCAGCCTATAGTTAATTATATTATATTTTACATTTTGGATTATATTTTAGTTTTCCAATGGTTATTTTAGATCACTAAAAAAAAACACACATGAAAGAGAAAAATTAACGTACATTTGTTTCTTTTTGTGGTACCACCTACCGTCTTCTTGCAACCAACAATTAATTGTTTCATCTTTTTCTAGCAGCCCTACCTTATGTATTTAAATTATTGTTGATAAAAAATAAGGTCCTTAAAAGTAAAAAATGAGTGTTTATGGTTTACACTCACCCTGGATTATATTTTCTAATAAAACCAATTATCACATAGTAAGAACTTTAACTGTCAAAATCGGTTTTCCCGTTAAAAAAAAACAAAACGATAACCCACACTGTATTTTCAAAATGTTGACCCAAAAACGTGACTCCGAAGCGCTACGACTTTTTAACTGCCAAAACCGTTTTTCCCGTACCTAAAAATATATAAAACGAAACCCCTTACTAAATTTTCAAAATATTAAACCAATATTTTCAAAATGTTGACCCAAAAACGTGATCCCGAAGCGCTACGACTTTTTAACTGTCAAAATCGGCTTTCCCGTACAACAAATCATATAAAACGATATCCGGCCACACTGTATTTTCATAATTTTGACCCAAAAACGTAACCCCGAAGCGCTACGACTTTTTAAGTGTCAAAATCGGTTTTCCCATACCCAACCAAAATCATATAAAACGAAAACCCCTTACTAAATTTTCAAAATATTAACCCAATATTTTCAAAATGTTGACCCAAAAATGTGATCCCGAAGCGCTACGACTTTTTAACTGTCAAAATCGGCTTTCCCGTACAAAAAAATCATATATAAAACGATATCCCACACTGTATTTTTCTAATTTTGACCCAAAAACGTGACCCCGAAGCGCTACGACGTTTTAACTGTCAAAATCGGTTTTCCTGAACCAAAAA